>SZWC01028708.1:4618-24928 GCA_023375785.1 Penium margaritaceum
CAACACATCACCTGCGACCCAACACATCACCTGCGACCCAACACATCACTTGCGAGGAGAGGGGTGGAAGATCACAGCCAGTGGGACCAAACAAGTGACACCAAATGACAGCCATCATCACAGCCAATGGGAGGAGCCATCACAGCCAAGCGAGACCAGACACCGACCGACAGAGCTCCACCTCATGAAGCTCGCCCGAATCTCACACCTCACTAGCCTTCGCCTTTTTTTTCCCTTCTTTTTTCCTGAAAATAGAACTCACTTGCGACGATGGCCCATGCCGCGACCAGTTCGGTGCCCTTTCGGCCAATGAGCGCAGTCTGGAAGGTGATGGCCAACGGTGCGCCGCTCTGCAGCAGGATGGACGGCAGCGCCAGCCGCACCAGGCTGAGGTACGACACGGCCGGGTTCAGCTCGTGCGGCGCCCAATGCTTGCGTGCCCCTCCTGCCGCTGCCGCTGCTCTCGGTGTTGCTGCTGCCCCTGCTGGTGGCGGTGGTGCTTTTTCCCGCCCGTGGGCAACCGCCGCCGGAAGCCCCATCCACAGCTCGAAGTGCCCTTCCTGTGGGACGTGTGGACTGGCTCTCAAGGTCAAGATCGTCGGGAGTTGGCTGTTCGATCAGCTGTCCTTGGTGCGTGGGCTGCGTCACCAAGGTCCGAATGCTTCGTTTCGTGTGGGATGCAGGGAATGGGCTGGGAACTCAGCGGTTTTGGAATCCCCTGCTCTGGTTGGTAGCGTAAAGTGACGTCCGTTCGACTGACTTTGAGGGGGAAGTCCCGAGTGATGACGAGCGGGCGTACGAGTCGGTGATGCGGGAGACGTCCGTATGAAGGACCCGCGACGGCTTCCTTTCTACAAAGAACGTTGACACGGACGGTGTGCAACCTACGGATCGTTCGTGTGCGGAAGCGAAGCTACTCACACCATGCCGCGCGAGTGAGTTGCTCTGCGGGTGCACGTCGCTGAAGCCGACCAGCCCCCGAGTAGACGCCGTAGGTGAAGCGACGGGTTGGGCTTCGCTTGCGTTGCGTGCGCACGCTACAGTCGACAGTCATCCCCTCGACCCCATGCGCCATGCGTGGGTGCGTGGATGCTGCTGCTCGCGTGTGGTCTGGAGTGGCTGTGCGGCGCAGAGCAGTCGAACGCGGAGGGGAACGAAGACGGCGGCAGCCGAGAGAACGCTCCAAGTTTGGTCTAGTTCTTAGATTAAAGAACAAATCATATGGAGAAGACTTACTTGGGCCACTTGTGAAGGTAGGTAAACAAAAACTCCTCCATGTCCGAGATAACCGGCAAATACCAAATTTTTTAACAACCCAGAACATTTCCCATAACTATTGAGGAGCCGAGATTGCCCGCTAACATCTCTTTTGAATAGAAGAATAGGGATCCGGAATTTTCATCATGCTTGAAATGTATTCATAAAGCCCCTTTCCCTTCCCCTATGCGTATCATAGCTTATCTTCAAGATCTCCTCTCCAAACGTTTGGGGGTAATCGAGCCCGTGGGCGCATAAAAGCGAGGGTTGAGCAACATTGGATGAAGATTCTAGTGACACATGCAAGCACTTGCTACTTCTTTATGTGATCTAAGTGCGAAGGCTCTGTTTCACATCATCGCTGGACTATCTTAGGGTGTGCATGCATCAAGTAAGGCACAAAATCTATGAAGAAAAAGGTTGCAATTATGTTAAAGGAATCTATACCCAAATTTATTGGTTTGCGACCCGCATAGAAGCGCATTACCGCGTCCACGTCGCGATGCTGGTAGGTGCCTGTTTCGGTTGCCGGTAAATTGTAAATGTCGACTTCGGACGTTCTTGCCTCGTTTAGGTCTATTTTCAAGCCGCGGATATGCGAGGGCCTGTTATCATTGGAAACCAGTTTTGCATGTACTCTTTTAGCAGCTAAGTAAACAACGATGTTAGTCGATGGTGACCCTTTTGTTTTCTAGGCCAGTTTAGCGCACTTTCCCGAAGACACCCTCACTCCTCCTGTTAAAAAGAACAGTACCCATAATTGATGCACTCGTGAGGGTGATGATAGCGACTCATAGTGGCACTTCCACTCTCACTCTTTTCTTGCTTCTAACTGCCGATGTTTTCTGTGGTGCAATTCTGGTTCGTCAACTTATAAACCCAAATCCACATAAACCTTTCACAGATACCATTCAGTTCTCTTTAACTACTTTCCTTTTGAAATCAATAAATATATCCACACAAATTCACATGAACAGGGCAATTTGGTGTGTTTTACAAGCCTAACTAAGAATATCACCATCTTACTCACCAATGATTGACTCTATTCCTCCACTTTTTATCCTACTCTTACAACCATGGCTCTTCATCAAGATTCCAATCCAATACTCCTTTCCATCCTTCTCATCACCATGATAACATGTCTCATTGTGAAAAAACTATATCTTAGCATGATTTTAATATCTCGTGACATGGGATCATTAGAAACAAAACAGTAGAATTCTTGGACATTGATGCATAACAACATGTTTTGTAGGCCTCTTTCCGTGAGGTTGTTGACATTTTCCTCTCCACCACAATCGTTGTAAAACTTCCAGCATCATACATTCGATACAATATCAAACTAAGCTCATGAGAGAATTACATGATAACCTCGGTAAGTACACTAACATTTAATCAATTCACCATTATTCCACCATAAAAAGGCCATGTCTGACAGAGGGTACTTTTCAACCAAGATCCATAAATTTGTTGAAATAATAAGTGGATTCCATCTATGGGCCTGACTTGATAGGTCAACTTCCACATAGGCGGGGGTTAATACTTGTCTAAGAAGTGCAAGAAGACAAATGATTTCCTCCTCATGGTGGTTTGAAATGAGTACTTGGGTTTATGCTAACTAGAAAGGAACCACAAATAGAATCAATCTATACAAAATCTATAAGTTTTTAGCTCATGAGATGGTTTTATCGCGACAAGCCAAGATACATCATTTTCAACCAATGGAAACTCTAATGTACTCTGTTTGAGTAAAAATGGTGTACATGATGAACATATCAAACATCGAACATGGCACATCTCTAATATCTTCCCTCCTTGTCTTTGCCTATCAATGCAATGCATGATGAGCAATTTGAGCCATTCTTTGCAAGAAGTTCATTAAACTTCAGTTCATTCCTTTGGAAAAAAACAACATCCTTTAGGTTTCATGAATTTTAGCAAAGTATTGAGGATTAAAACAACATTATTGTTGAGAGTTCAAGCTTTGAATGGAAGGAACATAGAATTGTAAAAACTTGAGGACATCCTAAGTATCTTCAATGTGTAACATGGAACATTTTCATTTTTCTAATGCCATAACAATAGCTTAATTTATGAAATCAATTCTATGTTGTCCCAGAATCATTTGTTGATATCTGCTTTATGTGTATTTACTTCATAAAGTAAAGAAACCAAATCATTTACTTATCAACTTGTATACATGTCTTAATGAAACATGTTTAAGAGGTAAGAGAAAACAGCTCAATGGGTCCCATATTTTCATTTATAATCATGGGGAAAGGAATTTGACGTATAATCACATGCAAATAAAGAACCATTGTGAAGAATGGGCATTCAGAAAGTCGTTATAGACAAAAATACACTTTCCAATGAGATGACTTACATGTTATCAATGATCCATGTGTACATTTTCAATTCTTGCACACATGCAAGCTTTTTAAGAAGCATAATAAATGCCAAAACAAATATCGACAGAGTGGAGACTTGAGTTTTTTGGCCATGTTCAATGAAGCAACATTTTTTTATAAGGAACATGGGAAAAACCAACCCACATGTTCCTTACACAATATGGTGTGAAAGCGAATGTTGTATCTCCACCCTTACACATCTTTGTAAAAAACAATGACATAAGTAAAGTTACAATTCATTTCCAAATAAATGATTAGATCCTGCTAATGATGTAGGTCTTGAATTAAGTCATTACTCGTAATATGTGATATCTTCTTGGATTGTGATTAACATTTTGCTTGCATCATGCGCAAAAGGAACTACGTGAGTTTTTTGAAATGATAGCTTGCACAGTCCTATATTCTTGTAAGCAATGTTTTGCACCATTGCATCACAAACAATGCACATGTTTACTTTTGTACTACAAGACATTCATTTTCTTTCTTTTCCATTCTTGCATGAGTTATAAATTGGTGGATCAATAAACAATTCACAAGTAAAAATTTCTACCAAGATTTGGCTAAGTCTGGAGCGGCCATTTCACTAGCATTTTCCATCTTCAAGATCCTTGTTCAAGCCTAAGACACTATAATGTTTCTTGTGACCATTACCCTCTTCGCTCCTTGCCAACCATCAAGGGATACTTTTACCTCTAAAGGCCCTTCTTTCCCCACATCACCAAAACGCTTGAATAGATTGCAACTTCTAGAGGTACCTCTTCATCAAAAGTTATTTTCTTACATCACCAAAAGGGTACATACCCTTTGATTATCATAAACAGCTACAAGGCCTACAAGGCCCCAGACAACTTAAGGTGTTTAGTGTCAATAGCTCAATACACACAATAATGTCACTACCCTTGTCCTCGGTGTTGGTTTCCACATTCAATCTCGGCACGATTGGTAGGAGTTGGCACAAGCAACTTGAGCTTCCTCTCTCAGGCCCTCAGAATGTTTGAGTGTACATCGATTTTCTCCAACTTGTGGGAAACACTTTCCTATCCAATTCATCATTGGTCATGATGTTGTAATGATTTTTTAAAGTCTAGGGACATACCTAGCTTAGCCTTGGCGTTACCATTCATCACCCGTCTATGTGACACTTGTAAGTTTATGGAGTTATGGTCAATCGCACTTGACGATCAATGTATGAAAAAGTGTATTTTCCATGCAAAACGTTTCCACATAAAATCCACATGAATGCATGTCAACAAATCCCACATGTACATCCCTTGTATAAAGTGAAGAATACAATGGGTTTTATGTGATGTTTACTATTTTTTGCGGACATTCCATGTTCATTGATTTGTTCACTTTTGAACACACCTATTAACACACAGTTTCACGAGTGAGGAGATTATTCAAACATGAATCTATTTGCATTTCTCATGTGAGTTTCCTATTCGGAATTGAAGTGCAAGACATCATATTCTTCCATTGTGTGACAAACAAAGTAATCCATCTACTTCTCAAATTTTACTAGATAATGTTTGAGTTCAATTCAAACTTCAAAAGCAGACTCAAACCTCTGCCTTGTCCATTTCTGATAGCAATCACCCACCTTAGGTATTCACGTGCCCATAGTTAGATCCACACAACCTTATCATCCATATTTACCTTAGAAGTAAGATCTTTCTTTAACAAAATAAAACATCTTCAGTTACTTGCCCTTAAACCCATGCAAAACCTTTGCCCAATAAGGAGGCCCCTTGATTGCATGATCTTGATTTTCCATCTTGACTTTATGATCATGTTGCGTAGAAATGTAGGTAATTCAACTGTGACCACAAGCCCAATGTACAGAAGATGTCTTTCTAAAGTGAACATGCTTACATGGAACAATTATTTCTGTTATTATTCTTAACTCCATTACTTAAGTCAAGCTCCTATCATCGGCACCACCAACTAATGGAATCACACTTGCAACCCTTCCATCACCATAAACTGGATTGAAGTTCAACTTGGGAGCACCCACTTTTCTCTCTTCATCCAAAATGACAATGATGGTTCATTAGGGTCGTAGATCGTCTAAAAATGAAGTTTTGAGCAATCTTTCACAACATCAACCATACAAATACGACTTGTAGACATGAAAACCTCCTTTGTATAGTCCTGAATGTTTTTACATCCATTCAAATTCTAAAAGGGTTTCATGTTTCCATTTTTACTTTACCACATTTGTACCTCATCAAAATCAAGGATCTATCATACACTTTTTTCTCATTGACAAGGGTAGTGCAATCGAATCTCGTCCATTAACAACCTTAGATTCATTGGGTTGACTTGATATTACCAAGAAGTGATCGGCAATACCTCCTTATCCTTGATCAAATCTTCATATTTCAAGATGTTGTTGCACCCCCTCACTATACTTGTGAACCCCCTTGACAAGTTCTCTTCTTTCATGTTCATTGTATCATTCATCACGTCCCAAACGTGAATGAGAACTCCCAATTGTTTTCCACATTACCTTACTTGAGCAATCTTGTAAAACAATCGCTCACTTGCTCTCATAATGATTTTCATTCTTGTGCATAACTTCCACATAAAAACCTTTGTCGTAACTTGTATCTTCAATTGTCAAGTTTAAGATGAATTCAAAGCGGTTAAGGACGACATCTTGTGATTATCATTTTTTTGTACTTCTTATTATGCATATTAAAGAGCATGTTGATGATGTACAAAGACAAGATAGTGTGATGCCAAGAGTCTTCCAATGACTTCCTAACGCTTGCAACATGGGTACAATATTTACAATGCTGGTAAGTGGGACAAATTTCATCACATGAGGATATTCCGACAAACATCAAAGGCATGCATTCAATGATACGCTACTATGTAACAAAATTAATTTCTTCGAACATCTTGCATGCCTGTAAATCCTCATTATCTTCAGTTTCATTCATGCAAATGTAAGAGAAAACACATTGTTAAGCACCAATATCTGCAAGGATTTGTCATCGGTTCCATTTAGAGCAATCTATGAATGAGAGCCTACGCAGAAGGGTACAATAATAAGAAAATCTGAGTTAAGTGTATAAGACATTCTACTCATTGTTAAGAGCTATCATATGTAATGAAACGTATGTGAGTCATTCATTAGAAGAAGAAAAACTTGTGTATACATTTTGAAAGGGCATGAAAAATGTCAATATTCTATGAGAGCATGCTTTTCCATTAGCTTTCTTCATTAGCATACCAAATAGTTTACTTTTGGAGACAAAAAAATGTGAACTTATCAAGGGGTACACACATGTTTGAGCCTCTTTATGTAGTGTACGAGCCATTTTAAGAATTAAAAGTGGTGTTGAAATATAGTTCCCGGGTTTCAAGGGCTCAAGACCAACGTCTCAACGATTCAAGGTCTGGAAAAAAATCTCGGGCTAGGGTCTAGTGCTAGTCTAGCCCAGATTCCATCCATATACCAGATTTAATGCAAGAGGAGTGTTGCGATAGAAGATCCATCCCGTCACTGCTCCTCCGCTCTAGTTGGCTGCTAGGATCATGATCCCGTGTGGATGTGAAACTCAAAACAATAGGATTTTAGGTTGCATGTTAATAAAAATGCCTTATGATAACCATGCCCATTGTGGCCCGGCTTGTCTCGGCCAATATGGCCGAGGCGATCATTTGCCCCTCCTCTTGAGACGACTATCCTTAGGGCCTTATTTGTTGGGAAAGGAGCCATCTAGCTTAGTTTTAGGTCCACAAGAACAAGTTCTCAAAAACTACCGGGTGCCTCCTCCGATCCTCAATCCAACTTCATTGTTAGAAAGACCAGGTGGCATGTTGATTGTGGTACACGTTTCAAGCCGATCCAACGGTCGGATTGAGAGATATGAGTTTTCGAAGTTTCTAGGGTCATGGACCGATGATGTCTCGGTGACCATGGGCGATGGCTCCATGCCTTAGCCTCAGAAAAAAAAAAGGCAAGAGGTAAAAGGTGAAGAATTGATAGGAGAAACATACAAAAAGGGTCCTAGATTCTTGGGTTTCCTTGTCAGAGTGTGCTGACTAAGGAAAAAGGTATCTCTCCTTGCTTTTTAGGTGAGGTAAGATCTTGGTGTGCTATCCATGGACACATGGTGATTCTCGATGGGATTGTGGGTTATGTTACCACTAAGAGTGTGCCATGAGAGAATTTTCTCGCTCTCTAGGTCGTGTGTGTGCATGGTTGGCCTGATTGCTTGGCTGATTTCCTCTATTGTGTGAGATTATGGACTGTAGTGTGTGAGCCTTAACCTCCATGGCTAAGTTGTGTGGCTTGTGAGAGGGCTGACTTGCCCTAGCTCTAACTCTATGTGAAATCCATCATCTAAAGTGATTGAACAACCATTCTTCAGCAAAAGTGATTCCCTTTCAGTCCCACATGTTTGCTGATCCAAGGCTCCCTCTCTCCTGCAGTTCCAATAGTTGGTATCACAGCCAAGTTCTACCGCTTTCTGCCAGCACAGGCCGTCACTTTGACAGTGACAGGTTAAGGTCAAACCTCTACCAAATTTGAGGATCAACCAGTAGATAGCCACGTTCAAGAGATAAGCTTTGCAACGAGCCCAAGATCCCATACATCCAACGGTCACATTGGGGTTATGCTGAAAGCGAGGTCGTTCAGGGCTACAATTTTCTGACCTGAGATGACTAACTCTCACCTTTAGATGACCATAACTCTCTCATTTCTTTGTCGAATTCAACATTTAGCACGTGCAAATTGAATTATTTTCCCTAAGCTTTCCATTAGTGTAAACATATTTCCAATTCATTAGTACGTTTAATAGAAATGTCGTTTACAAAGTTGCTGGTGTGAGCTGGAGTAGGAACAACAACACACCCTGTTTTCAAAAGGGCATATCTCTAAACATCTCCTGTTGATTATCCAATCTTATAGGTCAATCTAAACGATTTTGAGCTTAGTTTTCCACTGGTTGGTTTAGTTTTTCCAAATTCCTCAACTGCTGGCCTCTACTATCCATTTTCTGTTAGACAGATTTATGGCAGAAGCAGGGGTAGCGCCGCCACTCAAGGGTAGCATTGAGCATCACCTAAGCTCAAAATGGCAACAAGCAACGTGGTAACAGTAACCCAGCCCTTGGAGAGGCTGGAAGGGTGTGCCAACTTCACATTTTGGAAGATCCGTGCTTGCCTCCCTTTGGAGGAGAGGGGCTTGTAGGAGGTGGTGAGCGGCGAGGAGCGTGCTCCGCCTCGACAAGCAAAATGCATCAACGCATCGGCGGTGTTGGTGGGGAAGACGCCACAAAAAGGTGTAGCAGATGTAAGTTCATCCACCACTATAGCTGTGGCATATGAGGAGTGGAAGAAGATGGACAGGTAGGCCTACAGGCTGCTTGTCAATACCATCTCCAACCCGCATCTCCAATACGTGAGTGATAAGGGTACTGCAAAAGAGGGATGGGACACGTTGTGAAAGAATTATGAGAGCAAGGATCTTGCATTTCTCATGCTTTTGGAGGAAAAGATGATGGAGTTAAAAATGCAGGGTGGCAAAGGGATGAAGGAATACTTGGACAGGGCAAAGGAGTTGGCAAAGCAGCTGGAAGCGACCGACAACCCTGTGGAAGAGACAGGCTTCATCCTCCACTTGCTGACGGGACTCCCAATGAGCTATGACACGGTGCGAGAGACATTGAAATTCCAGCCGAATCTCAATCTGGACTTCATCTGCACGCATCTGATGCAGGTGGAAATGTATTGTAATGCAGCAAAGCACAATGGCGCTAGCAATAGTGAAGCAACTTTCATGGCCATGGGCTTACATATCCAAAGGCAGCAGCAGTCTGGGCAGTAGAGAGGCAAGAAGAAAGGCAAGTGCCACTATTGCCAAAAAGAGGGGCATTACAAGAAAGAGTGCTTCAAGTTCAAGAGGGACCAAGGAGTAGCAATTGTAGTAGTACCCAAAGCAACAATCTCCACAACAGTAGCAACAGCAGTCATAGCAATGTCAGCAGCAATAGCATTATTATACTGATGTGCACCATTTTGGCAACATGAATGTGGCCAAGGAGGTGCGCGACCACCTCTCCATGGCAAAATCTGACATGTCGCAAAAGGAGAAGGCATATTTGGCGTGGTACAAGGACTCACGGTATACCAAGAGTCTAACGTGCCATGAGGAGTGGTTTACATAACTACTTACCACCCCCCTGACCTATTTCTTTGGGTGATGATTGGGTGATGTATGCTGAGAGGATTGGGATTGTGGAGATGTGGTTGGAGACCCCACGAGGTATTGAAGTGGGAGTGTTCCATGGCGTGCTGTATGTGCCTGATGCATCATTCAACCTTCTATAAGTGTCCACTCTCACCAACACAGAACTGCAATTTGTCTTTGACGACGACTATGGCTACATCCTCGACAAGCAAACGGAGAGGAGTTGGCCAGGTTGGTGAAGGAAGGTGACATGTACCGCCTGTTGGGGGCAACCAAGATCCCGCATGAGCAAAGTCTTACAGTATTGGTGTAGACGAAAGGTGGAAAAATCCGATATGCACACTACAACCACATTGGCATGCGCGCCTTGTAGCAACTTCAAATAAAGCAGATGGTGTGTGACTTGTCCACCATCTCTAACTTTGAGCAGTAGTTTTGCATTGGCTGTTTGGAGGGGAAGCAGCATCGCGAGGCATTCTTTACAGCAAGGGAGCGTGTGAAAGAGGTGCTAGAGCTATTCCGCACATACTTGTGTGGCCTGATGTAGACCTAGAGCTTTGGAGGCTCTAGGTGTTTTCTCACCTTCATTGATGATTTCAGCCATTACAATATTCTGTACTTCCTTTCCTCTAAGGACCAGTGCTTTGACAGGTTCAAGGAGTTCAAGGCAATGGTGGAGAACCAGACTGGCAGGAAGATCAAGGCGTTGCATAGCAACCATGGTGGAGAGTACCTGGCAAGGAGTTCCAGGACTACCTTAGCACCAGGCATTAAGGCACAGCGCACCGCGCCACACTTGCCGCAACAAAACGGCGTAGCAGATCGTGCCAACCGCACCATAGTTCAGTCGGCACGCTCAATGCTGCATGCGGCTTGGCTAACCTACGACTTCTGGGTCGATGCAGTGAGCACTACGGTGTAAATCAAGAACCGCAGTCTAACTAAGGCCCTGGGGCAAATGACGCCATTCAAGGCCTCATTAGGCAAGAAGCCAAGCGTGGGTCATCTTCGCGCATTTGGCAGCTTGGCGCACATGAACGTGCCCAAAGACAAGAAGTAGAAATGGGGCGCAAAGAGCGCGTAGATGCTGATGATCGGCTATGACGTGGCAACCATAGCCTATCACCTCTACGAGAGGGATATCGGCCACGTCATCATCTCTAGGGATGTCGTCTTCAACAAGAGCAACTTCATCGACACCAACATTGTTTGTGGGGAAGGTATAGAACCAGTAGCAAACGAGGCACTAGAAGCAGATACCCTTCCTAATCCAGTCTCTCTGGACCCTTCCTCTATTGTGACAGTGCAAGAACCACTCCACTCTCCTATGTCTGATGTAACAGATGCAACGGCCTCATCAAAAGAAGCAGAGACAAAGATGCACCACCAATAGCAACAAAATTTATGCCAGCAGCACCGCGCCTGCTGCCTGCTAATGCTCCTACACCAGGTCGTACGTAGCCTCTCAGGGTGCTCTACAAGCTTGGTGAGCGCGGGCAGTTTTAGATGTTGCAAAAACCAGACCAGATGAACATCGTAGTTACAGCATACTCTAATGAGTCGACGTTGTACAACGAGGCCATGGCTATACCAGATGCACCAGATTGGGCGCAAGATGTAATACAAGAGATAAAGTCTCAACTCACCAATGGTACGTTGGAGCGGACAAAGCGTCCACCTAGACGCAAGGTAATCAAATGGGTTTTCAAGAAGAAGAGAGGCGCAGATGGCAACCTAAAAAAACACAAGGAGAGGTTAGTTGCCAAGGGTTACTCACAGTAGGAAGGCATTCACTACACAAAAACCTTTGCTATGTTGTAAAGTCTGTCTCTGTGTGCACGCTCCTCTCTTATGCAGCAGCTGAGGGCTTCGAGATTCACCACATAGATGTGAAAATGACATTCTTGAATGGTGACTTGGAGGAGGAATTCTACATGGAGCAACCGGAGGGATTCGTCATGGATAGCCAAGAGCATTTGGTTTGTAAGCTGGAGAAGTCCCTATACGGCCTCAAGCAAGTGTCGCGTGCTTGAAACCATAAATTGGATGCAGCGCTGTAGTGCATGGAGTTGGAGCGCAGTGAGTGTGACTACATCGTCTATCGCTGGCAGTATGGTCATGAGGTGCTCATCATCATCGTCTATGTGGATATCATGCTCCTCCTTTCCAACACCATGTCTGCCTAGCAAGAGTTCAAGGAGGCGATGCAGGAAGGCTTCCATATGTCTGATCTCAGGGAGGCGTCATACTTCCTTGGCATTTAGATCACGTGTGACCGCAAATCACGCTCTCCCTCGTAGTAATAGAGTCGTTATGTCAAGGATGTCTTGTAGTGGTTTGGCATGGCAAAGGCCAAACCCATCGACACACCGCTAGAGACGCGGCAATACCTTGTGAGCTTCAATGGAGAAACAAATTCAAGTGAGTAGAATAGTACCACAGCGCCATCGAGAATCTCATGTACCTAATGGTGGCAACAAGGCCGGACCTCGCATAGGCTGTGAGTGCTCTAAACCAGCACATGGCAAACCCTGGACCTATGCACGGGAAGGCAGTGAAGCGCAACTTTTGCTACCTTGCTGGAACGATCAACATTGGCATCATCTAAAAAAGAAACGACAACAACATCGTCGACTACACAGACGTAGATTGGGCTTCAAATCTTGAGGAATGCAAGTCCATCTCTAAAAATATGTTCCTCATGAATGGCGAGGCCATCAGCTGGTGTAGTAAGAAGAAGGTGGTCGTGGTTATTTCAAGCACAGAAGGTGAGTCCGTCTCTCTCAGCTTTCGAGCCAAGGAAGCAGTTTGGCTTCAGTGTCTCATGGCGGAGATGGGTGGGAGTGCGGTAGTTCCGGTTCCTGCGCGCGTTGACAAGTAGAGCAAAATCGCATTCGCCAAGAATCCTAAGCACAATGCACGCACCAAGCACATTGACATTGCATATCATTTCATCGGGCACATGGTGCAAGAGGGTGCTATTAAGCTTGAGTTTACTCCAACCAGCAAGCAGGTTGCTGATTTCTACACCAAGCAATTGACCCGTGAAAAGTAGTAGTTCTACATGAGGACTCAGCCTACTCTGGCTACGCCAAATTGGGAGATTATTGGGAAAGGAGCCATCCGGATCAATTTCAGGTCCAGAAGAGCAACTTCTAAGAAACTACCAGATGCATGCTCCAATCGTCAATCCAACTTCACCATTGGAAATCTCAGGTGGCAAATTGTCTGCGGTCCAAGTTTCATGCCAATCGAATGATCGAATTGAGAAATGAATTCTATAAGTTTCCGGAGTCATGGACCGCCGATGTTTGGGTGACCATGGGCGATGGCTCCATGCCTTAACCTGAGAAAAGAAAAAGGCAAGAGGTCTAAGGTCAAGACCCGATGGGAGAAATATCCAAAAAGGTCCTAAATTCTTGGGCTTCCTTGTCAGAGTGTGCTGACTAGGAAAAAGGCATCTCTCCTTAGTTTTTAGGTGAGGTGAGATCCTTGTGTGCTAGTCATGGACACATGGCAATTCTCCATGGGATTGTGGGTTATGTGACCAGTAGGAGTGTGCCATGACAGAATTTTCTTGCTCTCTAGGTCGTGTGTGAGTGGTCAACCTGAATACTAGGTTGATTTCCTCTCTTGTGTGAGACTATGGACTCTATTATGTGAGCCTTAGCCTCCATGGCTAAGTGGTGTGGCTTGTGAGAGGGTTGACTTACCCTAGCTCTAACTCTAACCATTCTTCACCACAAGTGATGCCCTTTCAATCCCACGTGTTTGCTACTTTAAGGCTTCCTCTCTCCTTCAATTCCATCATGATTTTGGGTTCTTCACGTTTTTGCAATGTTTCCCACGGCCGTTACATTGGTATAAGAGCTCTTTAGTGCAAAACGCTGGTTTGGATTACCGGAGATGCCGAGGCGGCTCTCACTCCTAGTCTAGGGAAGTGTAGCATAGTAGTGCCATGCCGGCCATTTGAAGGAGCCACTTGGCCCAAGCAGGGTCACCTAGGACTGTGGGGGATGAGAAGGGATGGCTTCCGGGTCGAAAAATTTAAAGCACTACATTTTTGGTGTAGTCGACCAAGGATTCTGTCCAATCTGCTACCCTTCAAGTGGTGTTCAAAAAATTCTTATGTGTAAGACTATCACCAACTAAAGTTGAACATGATGTTGTGAAAATCTCTATGGTGTTACATCAAAACTCCACTTAGACTTAATGATTTACATGACAAGTTTTAACAGTCTTGATTTATCTTACACTCTGAAAATGTACACATTAGTTCTTTATTTTCAATTTGAAAACTTAATGAAACATTTAATGTGAACTTGTTCATTCAAGTGGACACTTGTGTTGTTTGTGTCACTCATTGAAGCAAGGTTGTTCATTGAAAAAGGGGTTGATGGAGGTTCAAATAGTGTATACCATTTGGTGGGTCCGCCCCCTTTCTTAAGGAAACAAGCCAACATCGCCCTCAACATTTTTTTCCTTCAAAGTTGAAGAGGGTGGTCTTTACCTCGAATGGAAAAGATGGCCCTCCTCCAAATGAAGAGGGTCCACATTCCCTAATTGCAACTTTCTCCTCCTTTGCTCCTCCTCTCTCCAAGGAAGCAAAGTAGGGAGGCCTCAACCAAAGTCCCTTCTATGGTGGAGACCATCCTTTGAATAAGGGCCCCTTTTGCAACCTTGCTCGTTGCTAATACACCCATCAAAGTGTTCTTTGAAGGGGGGACTCGAGGCGGGCTAAGTTTCGGAGGAGAGCGGTCTCCTCAGCTGGAGTGTGAGGCCATCCCCTTTAAAATGTGGATTGTGTTTTTGCTAAAATACATGTGTATGTGAGTGGAAGAGATGTTCATTTGTTGAATACTAAATTTACAGGTGCAAGTCACACCTCTTTATAAGTCCTTTTTAAGTCGTGGAATAGATTTTTTGGGCTTTTCATGTTTCCATGATGAATAAATTAGAAAATTCACATCCATGTTTTTATAGTGAGGATTTGTGTTTTTGAAAGAAAGTTTTACGAATCCTTGATTAATGGGTCAAGGAGTTTTTGGGAAGAGTAATGATGGAAAAAAAACTATGTTTTAAACGATACTTCATATTTCATTGAAAGGAAATCACCGTAATGCATCATCGCCTATAGAATTTTAAACCTTCTGAATGTCCTGTTTGTCACTCTAGGCATTAATCGGATCCTCCTGTCCCCTCGGGAAACTGGATAACTTTAGAGATACTTATGTTTCATCTTCGACTATGGTTCCATTTTTGTAGGCTTATGGAGAATGTTTACACTTTGAACTTTAATTCTTCTTGCAAGTCAACATCTTGAGGAACAGAAAAGCCAGCGCTGATGCCTCGGCAGCAGGCGCGGTTAGGCCTGGTCAGACATCCCGATGATGGCAGCAGACCCTTGCTGCATATTCCATTGACGGTGCCCGGTTTTCTCGTCGATGATGTTGCCGAACCGTGATCGGCAACGCTGGTTTGCGAAATCTGAGGTCTTCCAGCTTTTTGCCGTTTTCCTCCTCACCCCCTGGATGACAACGGACAGGCGAAACCATATCGTATCGATGAACAACACCTTCAACGCTGTTTCGTGAATCTATTCCTTTATTTCAACAAGTTTTAGTAAAATGTGAGAACGTTCGTTCAGCTTCCAACAGAGGTAAAAAGGTATAGTTGGTGAACATTTGAACCTCCCGGAAACGAAAGAAGCTCTTAAAAACTTCGGAAAGCAGCACAGACAGCACGCAGCATATTTTGTGGCTCCCAGCTCTCCGGTTGGCCATCATTTTCCGAGATCTAGGGGAAGCGCTGGCTGGTCGCGGAGAAATGTCTGGATGAGAAGAGGTGACACAGGTTTTATGTAAGCTTTTGTTTTTGGGTTACATAGTAACCTTATTGCGATCACTTTTCTTGCAAAAAATCAGATTTTATGATTGGTCCGTCCTCAAGAATTTCTTCGCCGACCGCAGGTCAAACTTCTGAGGATGGAAGGAACACGCTTGTTCGATGTTCCCGGGTCAAAAACGTAAAGTGGTCACGTACATCATGAACGAAGGGTGTAAAGAGATGGGAAAAAATAGGGGAATGCTGAATTTCAGTGTAATAATTTATTTCATGTACATCATGAACATATCGTGTTATACAATTAATGTGGAATGACTTCAATCACTTTTTTCCCTCTTTTCCGGTACATAGAAATTAGTTCACTTTTCTTGCCAAAAAAACCGATTTTATGATTGGTCCGTCCACACGAATTTCTTTGCCGATGGCCGGTCGGACTTCTGAGCACGGACGGAACACCCTTGTGTGGTGTTCCCGGGTTAAAAACGGAAAGTGTTCATGTACATGATGAACGAAGGGTGTAAAGAGATGGGAAAAAAGTGGGAAAGCTAGCTTGCAGTGTAAAAAATTATTTCTTGTATTTAAACGTATAAATAACGCCTCTGTGTACACTATAAACACATTGTGTGGTACAATTGATGTGAAATGACTTCAACCACTTTTCTTTCTCTTTTTTAGTACATACAAAGTAGTTCACTTTCATGATCCTAGTTGCTACATCAATGTCTTTCATTTAATGTCTGGTTGGTTCACTTAAGCTCAGACTGCGAATGGAAAAAAGCTTTACGATGTACCTGGGTAAAAAATGCAGTGTAGTAAGGTATACTTCAATGACAACGGTATAGAAGACATGAACGTGTTAGTTGGACGTCTATCTATTATTGGAGGAAAACATTGCTATTCATATGGATGTTTTTGGTCAAATATATTTCTGACAACTTTTTGTGAGGCGATCACGTGGACAATTTGAAAGCAAGTGCAATGTAGCTGGACTACTGGGACGACAATTCTCTTTGTATACGGCGACATCTTTCATCTATGTACCTCGAGAATTTTTTCACAATGTTTCCTCAACGGCTACATTTTTTAGTACCCTTTACCTGTTTACCCTTGTAGTTTTTTTTGTTGTGTACGTTGTTACCTGTGTACCTTTAATCAATGCAATCCCAAAAAAATCTAGGCAACATTTCTCCTACACATGGAACATTTTATGTACTTCTCTACTTGTCTACTTGTTCACCTTCGTACCTGTCTACTTTGTTATTTGTGTAAGTCTAACGCAAGTTACGCCGAACAAATTTCGATAGCATTTTCCCCATACCTGGATCACTTTAACTACCTTTCTACTTGCCTACCTCTATATCTTTTCACCCCTGTAAATCGCTATAGTTGTGCATGTAATCTATGGTACCTGGAGAAATTTCGACAACATTTCCCCTACACCACCAAAAACTTTAACTACCTCCTTACCTATCTACCTCTTGACATTTTTACCCCACTACCTTGTTATCTGTCTATTTAATGTTGGTTCGTGTATTCCTTTAAGTGTGCACGGAGGTTATGGAACTATGCCACCCATATGGTGTGTACAAGATGGAGCAGTATAGCTCCAAGTCAACCTCTGATGGGTTGTTGGGAAATGATGTCTTCTTGCATCATCCCGACAGGAAAAGATTGATGGTACATTACACTTACCTCCTTACCTTACTTTCCTGTGATGTCTGTTGTCTTGGGTTTGCACCGCCATGGTTGTATGATGTACACTCTTTGTCATGAAATAATTGTGTACATAATGAGTATTGTCAACGATGTCAAAATCATCCATAGTCAGATGTTGAGGCACNACGCGTTGTTTGATATCATGTCGACATTGTCGAGGGTTCGTGCAACTGTTGTTCCATACCGAAGAGTTGTGGCGAGTGTGCATTGCATGAATGCACGTGAAAACGACACCTATGCACAGTGCGACTAAGCTGACACCACGACTTGTTACTTGGACCACGAAAAACAAGTCACGACATGCCTAGACAACAAAACACAAGCACGGCCATCGATGAAGAACTGTGCGACGCTACAGATGCAGACTTCACAGCCCGTCACAAGAACCAAGACTACGTTGGTCCTCCGCAGGTTCACCGGCCCAACCGTGGTACAATGACACACTCTGGAAGGGTAGCTCCCCATTGTACCCCAACGCCACGCGCTATTGACCCTATCTCACATCTTACTCACAAACAACGTGCAAAAATTTTATGATGCACAATTTACCTTGTGAAAGATGTCGAACGTTGACGTGACAAGTGTCTAACGATGGCTATCGTCACAAGCTAGGAAAATAATTGCGGTTTTCGAAAACTTTTGTGGTAAACAAAGACAAAACAAAGCCATTGGAAAAAACACCGCAATTGTTAGCTTGGGTTGAAAGTTTAAAACATATTGTTTAAACATCCCTCACAATAATCCATTTATATGGACATGTAGTGGTCAAATGCCACTAATCTTCGCATAACATGTCTCTTCACATGTAAAAACTATATTATGCATGCACCAGTATTGCCATGTTGAACACAAAATAAAGTGTAAAACTTAGAAAATGTTAACAGAAATTAGTATGTTGCGATTGAAAATTTTGCTCACGGTACAATTCACCAGTCTATATAAAAAAACGCCATAATAATATTCTCTAGTCGCATGACTTTCACTTTGCAGGGTACAAATGTTTGACCGTCTTGTTGACTTTGTCGAGAGTTCTTACAACTCTCGTTCCATACCGAAGAGTTGTGGCGAGTGTGCATTGCATGAATGGCCGTGAAAACAACACCTATGCACAGTGCGACTAAGCTGACACCACGACTTGTTACTTGGACCACAACGAACAAGTGACAGCATGCCTAGACAAAAAAACACAAACACGGCCATCGATGAAGAACTGTGTGACGCTACGCATGCAGACTTCACAGCCCGTCACAAGAACCAACACTGCGTTGGTCCTTCGCAGGTTCACCGGCCCAACCGTGGTACAATGACACACTCTGGATGGGTAGCTCCCCATTGTACCCCAACGCCACGCGCTATCGACCCTATCTCACATCCTACTTACAAACAACGTGCAAAAGTGTCATGATGCACAATTTGCCTTGTGGAAGATGCCGAACGTTGACGTGACATGTGTCTAACGATGGCTATCGTCACAAGCCAGTAAAGAAATTTGCGTTTTTCGAAAAATGTAATGTTAAAAAAGGTAAAACAAGACTGTTGGAATGAAAAAAACATCGCAATTTCAATCTTGGGTTGAAAGCTTAAAACATGTTTTTTTAAGATCCCTCACAATGCTCCATTTATATGGATATGTAGTGATCAAATACCACTTATCCTCGCATAATTTGTTTGTTCATATGTAGAAACTATACATTGCATGCCCCAACATTTCTATATTGAGCACACAACAAAGTGTAAAACTTAAAAAAAATTATGAATAAAAAATAGTATGTTGCTGCCGTAATTTTTGTTCATCGTACAATTCGCCCGTCTATATCAACTAAAGACCGTAATTTTGTTCTCTGGTTGCATTACTTTCACTCTGCACGGTACAAATGTTTTACCCTCTTGTTGACTTTGTCGAGAGTTTTTGCAACTCTCGTTCCATACCGAAGAGTTGTGCCAAGTGTGCAATGGAGAAATAGCCATGAAAATGACTCCTATGCACAGTACGACTAAGCTGACACCATGACTTGTTACTTGGACCACGACGAACAAGTCACGGAATGCCTAAACAACAAAACCCAAGTACGGCCATCGATGAAGAACAGTGCGACGCTACGGATGCAGACTTCACAACCCGTCACAAGAACCAAGACTGTGTTGGTCCTCCGCAGGTTCACCGGCCCAACCGTGGTACGATGACACACTCTGGATGGGTAGCTCCCCATTGTACCCCAATGCCACGCTCTATCAACCCTATCTCACATCCTACTCACGAACAATGTGCAAAAGTGTCATGATGCACTACATACCTTGTGGAAGATGCCAAACGTTCACGTGACATGTGTCTAACGATTATTGTTGTCGCATGCAAGAGGAAAAACTTTGCTGTCAACAAAAATTTTGTTCTTTAAAATGACCATGAAATAAGGTCGTTGGATTGAAAAAAATGCTACAATTTTGTTATGGGGTTTAAAATTAGAAAACAAAATTCTTCTGATTTCACTCACAAACTTCCATTTATGAGGAGATGGAGCGGTGAGATGCCACTTATCCTCGCATACCTTTTCTGTTCACACTCAGAAACCATACATTGTATGCACCAAAACTGCCATATTGAACATAAAATGAAATTTTAAATTTTAGATATCAGACAAAGAAAATTGTTTTTTTTAGCCGAAAAATCTGTTCACCATCCAATTCGCCTGTTTTTGTTTCGATGAAACGCCGCAATTTCGTTCGTTGGTCGTATGACTTTCACTTGTAGGATAAAAATGTACCACAAATACACACACACACACACACACACACACACACACGTGTCCGCCAGCCTCAAACAGAAACAGAAACAGAAACCCAACATTAACAGAGACAAACAAATTATAGAAACAGAAACCA
>SZWC01028709.1:12829-27026 GCA_023375785.1 Penium margaritaceum
CTAGCCTTGCTGCTGCTGACGTGGCGACACTGTCCAGTCAGCTGATGCACTAGCAAGCAGGCAGGTGCAAGAAACAGCAAGGATCAGGCTAGGGAGACGCGCAAAGTCTCATAAGCTTCAATAGCTTAGTAAATGCAGAGAGAAATGACAAATGACAGGTCCAGGGCATAAGTACCTGCCGCGGCGCACAGCGGGTGTCGCACGCGGCAGTCCAAGAACTGTCCTAAAACCGGCCCAAAACCACTGTTTTGGCCATAACTCTACGCACACATGTCAGAATCCTGCGCCGTCTGAACCTAGACGTGCAGAATCAAAAGACGCACGCAACGACTGGTCACATGCATGCATCCATCGACTGACAGCGAGTATATAATGCAAAAACATGCAAATGGGTCTCATGCCCAGTCCGCCGAAAGGCGCCTGCAAGACGTAAAAGGCACAGCAAGGAGTCCCGGTGACATCTGGGGCTCTGGAACAGTAGTCGGTCAGCTCCAGACGGGTAGGCCGCCGCCTGTCGTCGCGCCGGTGTCACCAGGGCCGCCTGCCTCAGGGATCTGCACGAGTATGGACACGGCCGAGTGGTCACAGTAAACTGTACAGAAACGGCACAAATCACAACACCCGGGCATCACATTCACCCCACAACTCAGGTATCTACACCTTCGCAGGCCTTGTGCACGGGAAAACTTAGTGAAAGTCGCTTCCCAGGCCCGGTCTGACTTCGTCGCTAATGGCCTTGAAAATTCAACTAAAAAACCAAACAGTTCTGGCACGACGTTTCATGTTTCGTGCCGCTCCAACAGTTGGCTCTAGTATCTCCCTTATGGCTACTCCGCTCGTTACCCTTTGCTCCACAATCCTTTTCGCTACATCCGGATCCCCGAAATTGAACAATTGATGGGGTATTATCAATCCAGCTAATGGGCGTGTGTGTGGCCACGAAATTTACTTGGACGTCAATGCACGTTACTACCCATCACCTCCTCATCAACAAAAAAAACTAGAATGGCAAGAGATGGGCGCACGATGTCATTTCATGAGATCGGAAAATCTCATTAAAATCACTCACCATCACCCCATATCACACCTACCTTACTTGCGCAATAGTTATTTTTGTAATAATAAATGATCCATTTCATTCTTAAAGTAAATTGGGAGTGGAAAACTAAACAATTTTTACCCATCAACAAGGGCTAGTCAAGTGACCCTAATGGCCGACTAGTTGCCCCAGCTACACCGTCACATATCAATTCATCATTCCCATGCGTTTTTTAACCCCCATCTAATGGGGTTTGACCTAAGCCTTGGTTTATGCTCCTTCATAGCGAGGGCGAGAGTTCTACTACGCCAAGTGGAATCATTTAGACAAGAATTCGACATGAGATGACTAAGAAAGAGAATTGCGGGTTATTTTTCTCGATCAACGTACGCAATCAAAATTATAAAAGAAGCTTAAACCCATGTGAATATAATAAAAACTTATTCTACCGGAGAACGAAGACATTATCATGCACTTTGTAATTCATTAACTTAGGTGCATGCTTTGGTTTACATGTGAAAGGTATTGTGAACGCTGTAGATTTCATCACACAGTACTTCGTGTAAACATGCCTTTTGCAATGTATTCGGCATGAAAGTGAAAGTTTTGTGTTGTAATGTCTCTTTTCACAGCACACATACCTTCGAACGTTTCTTATTAATTCAATTTTAAACAATTTTCTTGTTTATTGGCTAACGATTGATGAAAGTCCAATTCTACTGCATCTAAGAGCTAGGTGATCCATCTTCACACAATTGTCTTTATGTTTGAGCACGGTCCACAATAAAGATCTACAAGTTTTTCTGTTTCTTACTAAGGAAACCGAATTTTCCATGACCATTTGGTAAATTTTCACATGAATAAATTGAGTCATTCTTACAAATACATTTTCATAAAACTCTTTTCTTGCTTGCAAATCTATCGTAACCCGTTTTGTACAATTCCTCTATTGCAATAAATAAGAACATAGTCAGTTTAAATCTCATTTAAATCTTATGACGGCCTTGCAAAGGTGTGTCACGTAAAACATCATAATGGAAAGATTTCATTACCATGATTTCGAAAATTTGATTCCTCAATCAACTACCAATTTGAGGTTGTTAGATGAGCTTTACTCCATTCTAAAGGGTTGTGTTATAGTTTAGATGAAAGGATGGTTTATGTGCAGACTTGTTTATTTTTTACCAAGTTACTCTCATACCAAAAACACGAATCCCACAATGAAGTTTTTTATGTTTACATATTGGGAAATAACCATACAAAACTTGAAAACATAATACATTTGAATCAAAATGTTTCTCCATGAAACTAATTCAATTCGCGCATTCAAGTTACACCATGAGTGTCTTGAAATTGTATTACGTTTTTACATATGCATGTATGTCACTTCATTTTACTTGAAGCATCTTTTTAAATATTGACAAGTAACAATAATAACTTTCAATTCAACCATGCATGCATTTTGTTCTTCAATTTTCCTTTTCATATGCTCCCTTTTGATAAGCTCACATCTTTAAGCTCCTTACCCAAGTAATTAGGAAGAATAAACAATTTCGAGTTGTCTTTCGTGCTAGGTTCATAACTATTTCTTGTTCAAGTTATATAACATACCGTGCTTCTGTCCTCACGATGGACACTTGCCAAAGTGGAAACAAGTTCCGTAGGGTGTTTTCCTTAGACAACCTCCACATCAGAAAACATGCAAGTCGTGTGCAGGAAATGATGTTCAAGCTGCACAACAGGCCAATAAATTAGGAAGACGGGCCCAAGATGAAACCACGTGTGCTTTCTTGAGACGGTTAATTGCAAAACGAATCCGGTGTGATGTTGTGGAGGAGGGTTTCTAGAATGGCCAAAATATGTGATACATTACGTGCATAACTATAATGTTATCAAGACATAAAAGGGATTATCAAGAAATGGAAAAACTAATGTATACTTCAATTTTCACAATTTCTCGGGGCATTTAAACCATGTGTGAGATCAAACCATCAAACTTGTACGTAAATAGTCAGACAAGCTCACATTGTTAGATATTGAATTGGTCTTGTCCATTGTCATGTGCGATATCCCTGTGTGACTCATGCACGAGAGTGACTCTCGCACATGCAATTGGAGCATGGTGCTTTGCCGCACCAACATTAACTATCAAGTATTAGTCTAAGGCACTTAAGGCATTTAGTTCATTTACATAATCGTTTTGATTCTTTGGGTCACGTCCTTGGTCTACCAATAAGTGAGAATGAACTACATAGGAATTCAATTATACCAGTGTAAGCCCCTTGCAAGAGAAGACGGATTTTACGCAATATAGCCAACCACGCACGTAATCCCTTGAAACAGCACTTGTGTCATTTCTAGCTTAACTGATACTTAAACACTATAATTCTGAACCTTAAAAAAAGTTGGAAAACGTAGGGAGTGGTCCAAGATCACCGATTTTTTATGCTTTTATGCTGACTAAAACAGAAAATGTATTGTTTCAATCAGTCAACATTGCCCAAAAACGTGTTGAAACCTGTTGGAGACACTCAACGGCATGCGGCATGGTTAGAACATATAGTTTCTTGCCATTCCAAAAGCGCCCCATCACGAAATGGATGCGACAAGGTTGCACTTGACCTCACCATAATCTATCTTATTTAGAAAAGGAAAAACCCCTCATTTTGTGACATGGCAACACCACTACATGACTTTAACTTAATAGTTTTTTTGCTTCACTAAGTTTATTTATATTATTTGTCTCAACATATATAAAATTAATATTTTGTTTAAAGGGAAACTCAACGTGAACACTTATTTTTCTTATACGAATGACCTATTGCATGCAGCAAAAGAGGAGCTTCCACCAATCCTCCATGCCACATCCAACATCCGTCCCTCCATGTTGTAGTCGACCACACACTTCTCATAGGGTAACTTGTATCAAGGAATATCAACCTAGCACTATGGATGCTCATTCATCATTCGTCGCCAAATACCGCCACCATGCATGCCCCCTTTCCATCCAGATCATTGGTACCTTCAACAATTTGCCATGCAAGTGGGGCTTTTTGATAGCTCATGCATGCTTTACCAGTCAATTGGCAAAACAATCATGCAAAAGACACTACCTCTGAACATGGAAAACATCAATGAACTTCGATGATAGAAACCATAATGTCAGACTCCCATTGTGAAGCTCTTCCCAAAAAATTAGTACATGTGTGTCTACATGGTTTTCTTCATAAGTGATCAATTAGTTTTATATGTACAAACTTGTATCTTGTTCCCCACGCACATGAATTTCTAGACGATGTTAATGGTTTTGTTTTCCATCCTTTTTACACACAAAACAAATCAGGAGAATAATCATCAGACGATTTCAAATGGGATTAACCTTTCTCCTACAGCATCGACACATACGATGTTGCTACTTGGGCCTGGTACTCCATGTATATGACATAGCACGCCATGTACATGTCATTTTCGCCATAATATGGAACCATGAGGGTGGGCGAAGCGTCGAGAATTGCATCACCTAGTATAACCACACACGCTACTCCCACATCCTCCATTGGTGGGATTCATACTTCTACAAACCATATCATTATTGTGTAAACTATAGCAAAGTCGTCAGGATGAGAGACACATTGTTCAAGTCTCAATACTCTTCTTGATGCGAAGGAAGTATCTGTCACTCCTATTGTCTTCCCTTAAGTACATTTAAAGTACCAACCATACCTTGTGTGGATAGCGAAGTTGCAAAAGCTGCAATCATGCTTGAGGTTTCACGTCACCACAACATGTGTAGTGTATCCTTCAACCAAATGTGCACTTGCATGAACAACCCCTTACAATGTGAAATACTTCAGTTGACATTGTTGGACTTGTGGATAAGCCACTCAATTATGCCACATGATTTTTTTGTTTGGAGACCAAGCAAAAGAGGCAACTACGTGCCCTCCACCCAAGTTTCATCAACCAAATTTAAGGAAAACTTGTTTTATGGTGTGATTTTGCTATGAACTTGTAATGAAGCAACCATAAGAGATTGTATCTGAGGTAGAGTAATAAACATGAATAAATTGAAGATGATATTCATGTTGAGAAGAAGGTTGCAGTGAACACTCACCGTAGACCATATCGCCAACATAGACATGAGACTTGACAGGAGCTTTTTACATTACAAGTTAATGCTAACACTTTGCAATGCCATGTTGCAAACAACCATGAACAAGTATTCATGTTTAACCAAGTCATGAGCATTGTGTAAGACGATGGTTGCATTCACATTACACGAAAGGTTGAATTATTTTGTTATGTTGGCAGATCAAAGCGTGGGTTTCTGTATCTCTGTATGGTCAAAGAGGAGGTGTGTGAAAGAACTCTGCATGATATGCAAAGCATTCCAAACCCATCCAAACCAAAACTGGTTCTCGCTTGTCATGGTGAAAACAACAAAAGTTGATCCATCGTCAAACATGTTCAAATAGATGATGAGGAAGTCACGCTTGTGGGACTCGACAAGAATCACTATGTGTGGAAATTAGAGGAAGATGTTGTGGTGGACAACAACATGGGCATGCATGCAGGTGGAGGGAAGGTCAACGCAACCATGCATGTGGTGCAAATTTTGGAAGAGCCTATCCTTTTTTGTGAGGCAAACATTGAAATGAAAATTCATTACCTAAATAGAAGTTACCAATGAATGTTCACATCCACAACACCATCCTCTCCTAGTTACTCCATCCACGTTTTTTAGTGCCTCCATATGGCATGGCTAATTTCCTCCTAAATGGTTCACATCCCTTCATCACTTCATTTACTTCTTGGTGTTGATGCAATATGTGTTGTAATTGTAGATAATGTTGTGCATGATGAAATAATTCAGGACAAATCAGCTTTGGAAATGAACCTTGTACTTGGGAACATGCATAAAAATATAAAAGATTCATTCAAATGGGAAAAAATAAAACCCAAATTTTCTCACTACAGATACATGGCTACTATTGACTATATCAACTTCATCTTGTGGGTGTACTTCCTTAATGGAAAACTCTTGTAGATGGTACTGCCACCAGTGGTAAGGTGTGAAAAAGCCATGTCCTTTCAGGAAACCCAAAATCCAAAAGAAATTTCCATCAAACCGGCATGTGAAACACATGATGAAGACCATGCTTAAATATTGGTGAAAGATACATAAATATCTTAAACCCACTAGACACACACGTGACGCTCAAAGACCGCCGAAAGAAGTTGACCATGGATGGAGATGGGAACATAGTGCCATTAATGCCACCTACGCAACCACAATACCACGGTGCATAACAACGCCACATATTCCACAATGTATGTGGCTAAATATGTGGTGACCATTTCCATAATGATTGTGGAAACTATTTCAGAAAACATTGCATGCATTATATTGTGCAACATTTGTAAATTTGTCGCACAACATGGTTGGAATATTTCCATTTGCTCTAGCACCATTAACGCATCGACATTACGTTGGAAGCATATGAACACCTTCTCTTCAACATTCAACCTTTGTGTGACTTATATGTTACTCGCTCCACAAAAGTCCTAGACAAGCTATCACCAAGTGGCAACAATGATGCACGACACCTTATAAACACGTTATGGGTGCCATCGCTATAACTTAAAAAACCATGCCACGCCATAAATGAGCATGGGTCACACATTGACACTGTGCAGAACAAGGCAAGTGATTTGCGCAAAAAATCCAATGATATATGTAGTTGAATACCATGTTCAACATAAGTGGCATTGACATATTCCTCTTTGATGGAATCCATTATGGAAAACAATTGACGTCAAGGACCACTCAGTCTATTTGAAAAATGAAAACAACTCGCGTCTTGGGTCCTTAAGATAAAAGCTGTGGAACAAATCCAATTGTTCAAACCCAACACAAAGCATAATTTCTCAAAATGCAACCCATCAACCCGTAGCTGTGGACCTTTAAGAAGTGAGGGGACTGGGATTGAGTCTCGTCTTCCAATCTTGTGGGTGAATGGCACCTACCGTGTCTTTTAGGAAACTGTAACAACGAAGTGTATTCATAGAAAATGTGGCAAGAAGTGAAGGCAAGGAGAGCATAAACATCTATGTCGGTCCTCTAACTAATGTATTTGTGTACTTGCTCTATTGTATCGCTATCCACCCTGTCTGTATCATCTCTATATTTTAGAAGTTATAGAGAGAAATATTGTCCAGGGCGATAACCTAATGGTCGCTTCCAC
This sequence comes from Penium margaritaceum, assembly GCA_023375785.1. Lineage (NCBI taxonomy): Eukaryota > Viridiplantae > Streptophyta > Zygnematophyceae > Desmidiales > Peniaceae > Penium > Penium margaritaceum. The sequence goes on from SZWC01028709.1 coordinate 20,114, forward strand.
ATTTAGTCATTATAGAGAGAAGTATTGTGCAAGGCGATAACCTAATAGTCGCTTCCACATTCGGAGAAAACATGCCATGGAACAGTTGATAACTTACTTTGGAGAGTAACATCTCAATTATGTGACATTTGAGAAATCTGCCACTAAATCACATATGGGCCAAACTTCTGTACCCATCCTGATGACTAGCTTTCAAGAGAAAGAACTTACTAGAACAAATCCTCCATGCTCAATTATAGTTTCTAATTCACCCAAGCATATTAATATCAGCTTTGAATTATGTAACAAAACCATCCATCAAATATATCCTTGCTCATCTAGCATTTTTTGAGCTTCATGATATTTTACAAGTTAAAAGAAAAAGTGTTTTCTCTTAAACCGCAAACAAAAATAGTTTGAAGTTAAATGAATAAAACATGTACCCATTGATACTCATTTTGAAAATCCATGGGCAAGAGGGCATTTCAATCTAGGACACTTTGGGATATGATCACTCTGTTATTAGTAATGCTATAAATTATTCTATTTCACGGAAAAGGCCACATCTTGGTTGTTTTTAGGAAAAGTAGAATGTTTTGTGGAATTGAAAGCTGAGAAATGAGTTATGTCATGTTCAGGCAATACCACTCATCCTAAGCTTGAAAGGCGCTATGCATTGATTGGGAACCTAAGGTTGCATAGACTGTGTTGCCATGTACACATTCTCTTGTATGCTTGAATATCAAATAGCGATTGTTCCCACTTTGCCAAATGTATCCATATGCTCCTTGGAGGATGTATTATGCCTTAGTATATGCTAAAAGGTGTGCACATGCCTTCCTTTGCGCTTGCACCATCGGATTTAGGCTATCATATTGACCTTCTCTCACACCAATGTATGATTTAATCCATGGATGTCTAAAATCAAAACTTTATCATCTCTATTCATCCCTGAGGGAACTCGCTTCATTCAATCTCTGGCATAGTAGTACATCTTGACAAAGGGTCTAGTAGTCCCTTCCAGATCTTTAAGTACTTTGCCTAAAATAGGAGGGGAATGGGAAAACAATCCTAAATGCTAACTTTCATTGGTCTTTGACACTTCAACAGCTTTTCATTGCCTAGTTAATCACCAAACGAAGGACACACAAACCAAGATTATCGTAAGGTGTATCCTTCCATCACACATGACACATTTCATTAGTTTTGACAAGAAATTTCCATCCAATCATGTTAATAGAACCATTTAACATGAATTATTTCTCAACTCATCACAAATTTACTTCATGTGGGTTATTGCTCAATTTAATCAACATTTCTTCCCTAGATTCTCAATAAAAATCCATTAACCTCATATAAGGGTGTTGTGCACCAAATCCATTGTGTGAAACATGGGTCCTCATCAACCCGGAAATATTTCATCATGGGGTTGAATACACTACATGCCCTTTTCTATAAGACTGAGATGGCCAGCATTGAAATCGACAAAGGGAATTAATTTCAAATTGATGGATGTAATCAAACATCATGGGTCATTCCTCCATTACAACCCTCATATTTTAAGGATAAGAATTTCATCTTTTATGACAAAAACTTGTTTGCTCAACACAAAACTGCACAAACAATGTAAACGAGTTCTATCATGTTGCTCGAATTCCATGTTTCGCGAACACTTGTTTGGCCTCGCAGTAACGAGGGTGGACATGTTCCAAACATGCTCTCTTTTGATGCACGGAATGTCTTTGACCCTCGTTTTACCTTTCCTTGTCTAGCTTGACCCAAAAAAATAGTTTTCATTTCTGAAAACACACAAACCCTATGAATATGGATTTTTAGTTTTTTGTCATGCATTTGGCACTTGCCCAAAATTTCCTAGTAAGTTACAACATGTTCCGTTTCATAAAACTAGAGTCTTGGACCCACCATGCAAGCCCACTACTTGCAAATGTAACCTCAAGAAACCTTTAACACTACATATGAGACCCTATTAGTTTTTTTACAATATTTGGTATAAGCATTATAGTGTTGTATGCATATAAATCAAACATAAAACCAAAAAAGTGCAGTAGAATTGAGGAAAGACGGAAGATAAGCGCGTGATGAATGTTATTATTGGAGGGCAAGCTTGTGTGAAAACGTTATTTTAACTAGATACTAAGATTCGACCTTTAATTTATCCTACCTTGCATGAATAATGGACCCAAGAAATACAGTGTCGGTCCTCAAAATCATGGCGACCTTCAATGCGGTCGTTTGGCAATACGTTTAAGTCGATTCTTCCATATTCTTTCCATGTAGAAATCACCAAATAATTATTCATTTATGCATGATCCATGTGACACTTATACCTCCTACACTTCTTCGTATTTTCCTTTTCCATAAACCTTTACTCAACCTTTGTTTCTTGTTTGCCTCCCTTGAGCTAAAAATGCCACAATACATGCATCTTCTATCAGTGACCTTTTACTATTCAACGCGTTAAAACCAAGAGTTTTTATATCAACATCCAGTCGTGCCAAAGTTTTTCTGCAACCCATGTAATGAAACTCTTTTACATGTAGAGGGACAGTGTGCAAGGCGAGAAATGCGACTACTATCGAAGATTCATGTCAACGTATTATTATATGCACGTTGCACCAAAGTGCTGACTTTTCACTTACTTTGGGAGTGGGCTTATGTGCTATGCATGGGGGTTTGGGTATCATGAATTATTTGAAAAGGAGTCTCCTCAGCTTTACGTACTTGCGTGCATTAAAACGAAACCTTGAACATGAAATGTTGTTGAGGGTAGGGTTTGAAAGGCGTTTCCATGAAAAACTAGCGTATATGCATTCTCGCATTTTATCTTAAGTGTTTTATTCTCAAACACGATTAAACGTCTATTAGATAAGAAAATAAGTCATCCCTTGATCATTATTTTGCGATGGAGTGGTGACTCCATGACTTACGATGGACATCGCATCAAAACTATATTTGACTGTTTCTTGAAATGTTAGGGGCATGCTTGTAGTTAGGCTTCGTACTGTGAGAGCACACATAAAAGAAAACGTTAGTGTGCCACCTTGTCAGATCGAGGCAAGTAGGGGACACAAGTTGTCTTTGAGCGATTTCATAAGTGGCTGGAGGAATTTGTACCGTGTTCTTTACATTCTTTGGCCAAATGGTTAGTGGTTCATTAGAATTCACAATGATTCTTGCTTTCTCTTAAGTATAACAATAGCGAGCGCGATTGAGGTGCCACTTCGTTGAGAATAATTGTGTAGCGGACGAGCCATTTCTAGGATTAAAAATGGTCGTTAAATAATTGTTGAGTACTTTGGGTACTCGAGGCTTAGGTTTTGAGGAGCCAAAGCCCGGAAAAAAATAATGGGCTAGAGTCTGGTTCGACCCTAGCCCAAAAAAAATCCATGGCCGGACTCTAGGTGAAAGGAGTGCCACGATGGAAAATCCATCGCATCACTCCTCCTCCCTTCTAGTTGGCCGCTAGGGTCCTATTCCACGTGGAACAATAGGGTATTAGGATGCATGTTTGCAAAAATTCCCTATGATGACCACGTCCGTTTGTGGCGCGGTCCGTCTCAGCCAAAATGGCTGAGGCGACCATTTGCCCATCCTCCTTGGACTACACTTTCTGATGGCCTACATTTTGGGTTCAGAAGTAAGGTTGAATCAATGTTTACGTGGGGAATTTCGATCGGGTATTGTTAACATAAATGTGAGAGTATGTTTTTTCATTTAATGGAAAGTGAGCTGTAGGCATGGATGCGTGAGAATGCAACACTCTTGCCTCCTGCCAGTTCTTAGGTTCACTTGGCATTGGTGTCGTTTGAAAATACTTAACCAAAAAAGGTGTTATGGACTGAATAGATTAAACTATCCTTTATGGCTCTTTAAAATCAATGGATCATGTAATCTGATCTTAGAATGTATACAAAAATTTAGATCCACATTCTTTTTATGTAAACCAACTCATGAAATGTGTTACAGCAGTGGGCTATTTTGCGACTAACTGCAGAACCAAAACGTAGGCCCTCAGAATAGTCGTCTCAGGAGAGTGAGCGAATGGTCGCCTCAGCCATTTTGGCTGAGACAAACCGCGCCACAAATGGACGTAGTCGTCATAGGGCATTTTTGTAAACATGCAACCTAAAACCCTATCGTTACACGTGGCACATCCACGTGGGAACAGGACCCTAGCGGCCAACTAGAGGGGAGGAGGAGTGACGCGATGGATCTTCCATCGCGGCACTCCTCTTGCCTTAAATCCGGCCTATGGACCGAATACGGGCTAGATTTGAACTAGACTCTAGCCCGAGATTATTTTCCGGGCCTCAACTCGTCGAGACATCGGTCTCGAGCCCCCGAAACCCGGGGACTATATTTAAACGCCATTTCTAATCCTAAAAATGGCTCGTACGCTACAAAATGTCTCTATTGAAATTACACAGATTTATGGTGCCAACCTTGAAAGGTTGAGTCCCATGTGTTTGGGTGCTAACATTGTCTTTTGCCTCAGTCCGTTGCAACCAGTGGCTCCACGAAGTTCTTACTCTTTAGGCCTATTACTTCATCGTACAGGACCTCACTTGACCTCTCGATCGGACAACGTTTGACATATAATTGCCATCTTTTGACCTAGCGTAACATATTGTAGTTGATGCCGTTCACCTTTCAGTGAACCCCACCCCTTGGCAGGACCTCCTGCTAGTGGGGGAAGCAACTCACCCTTGTCATCTTCTTAGGGACATCTTGCACAACCGCACATCCTAACACGTCGCTCCTGCTCAACCATCCCTTCGCTAACAAAGATAATTTTTCCCTCCTTGTGAGACATGAGTTTTCCCCATCCTATGAGGAGAACAAGATGTGGAAATTCTTCATTGAAGTCGTGGAGTGGAGATCGATCCACACCAAAAACAATTGTCTTCCACTTGAATTTTTGAGCTAAAGATTTTTAAACAAAGATGTGTACTTGGCACATATGCGTTGCGAGACGGAACTCATTTTGTCAGCATGGATCTAGTGTGTGGTCGTTTTGCTTGGTAGAAGAAACAATTGAACACTGCTTCCTCCGATGTCCGTGTCAACAACCCTTGATGTCCCGAATTCGCACCATAATCAAATTCCTTTATATTGGAAGGGACTTGTGCCCTTGAAATCAAGAACATTCAATGTAGTCTTATCAATTTCGCGTGCCCCATTCTTTCAAATTGTTTGGCAGGAGAGATGGGCAAACATGCGCTCTTCCCTTGTGAATAAATAGATGCACTGCTTCTGAATTCATTCTGTCAGTAAACCAGGATAGTTTCAACATTTCTCCCCTGAAAGAAATCGAAACAGTCCAATTCCAAGCTCAAAACCTAGAGAGACTTTGATAACGTTTTTCACACTGCATATCTCCCCTTCAACAAAGTATCTCGTTATTGTTTTTCTCTTCATTGACTATTTGGTGTAATCACTTTGCTCTGTAGCATAACCTTGTGGGGCGTCGGGTGCGACCCCTGCTTTCCCTTAGTGCTGAGCTAGGCCCCCTTCTTCAGTCGGTCACGACTAGAGGTTAAAGAAAAACGATCTTCCTGTTCACTGTTCAACAACTTCCTCATAGAGCTGACGTGTCCGGCCATCGTGGCGCTGTGTTGTGCTCCGTGCGTCGAAGAGTAGCGGTAAGGGTAGAAGCAGCTGGAGTCAGATCACGCGTCTCCGCCGCTTATTGAGCACCGGGTAGACGTCTTTGCCTGCGAATTTCTGCGCTGCCAAACCGTGGTCACGTTTCCGAAGCGAAAGACGAAGGCCAACACGAAACTCGGGGAGCCATCTGCCTGCCTCCCGATTTCTGCCCGTTGTCGGAGAGGGGATCGACTGAGCGCACTAAACCGTTGCAGGCGTTGGTTGTGTGAGACGCCATCCGCCTTTTGAGTCTGGCGGACAATCATCCCATCGGCGGATCGCACTCACTCGTGCACTTGCATTCGCAGTTGCGTTTGCTTTGCCATCTGCAGTGAGGAGGCATCTCTTGCGGATAATTGTTTGTTTGTTGAAGTGCTACCTCGTTGGAGCCAACCCCCGCAACAAGGGGACATTCAGACGTGGTAGTGGTGGTTCCTGCTGACGCCACGATGGCTCAGGCCGCGGCCATGATGGGGAGGTTACTGCCACCACGTGGCGCATCGTCGTGCGCTCCATTATCATCATCCACAGCGGCGCCGCCACCGCCCTCCCGCACGGCCTCGTGCACGGTTTGCCATGGACACTTGCAGTGCTCGTCCCGCTCCTCCTCTCCCTCGGCCTGCTCACTGCCATCCGTGCCATGCTCGGCAAAGTCGTCAGTGACGTTGTCGGTGACGTCATCAATGACGACGTCATGGGAAAGGCCTTTGTCGAGGACGAGCGGCGGTGATGGGCAGCGGCGGATGGCGTCGCTGTCGTTTGTGTCGGCGCAGCATCGGCTGAGCTTCGCCTCGTTGCAGACGCAACAACAGCAGCAGCACCAGCGGCAGAAGCAGAAGCGGCGGCGGGGGGGGCCGCCTCCGCCGCGCGCGGCGGGCGGTGAAGTGAGCAGCGACACATATTGGGTGACGGTGGCAAATGCAGTCGCTGTGGGTGAGTGTGGCTGAGAGTGTTTTTGATGTTGGGAGTGTCTCAGATTGAAACTGAAGGAAGGGAGTTTGGGAGGACAGGGAAGGTTCGGGAATGATGGATGTGAGTGGGTAAGTTGGGTGGGTGTGGCTGGGACGCCACACTCACCCAACTCACCCTCGGCAAACGCAACCGCCATGGGTGAGTGTGGCTGGGAGTGTTTTAATGTTCGGAGCAAAGGCAGGGCGTTTGGGGGGCAAGGAGAGAGGTTCGAGAACGATGGATGTGAGAGGAGGGATGTGAGGGCTGATGGCTACTGCACCAGGGTTGCTAGCATGTGGGTTGAGTTGGCGGTGTG
>SZWC01028710.1:8427-23015 GCA_023375785.1 Penium margaritaceum
TATACATATACATATACATATACATATACATATACATATACATATACACATACATATACATATACATATAAATAGACATATACATCTACATGTACATATAGATATACATATACATATACATATACATGTACATATAAATATACATATCCATATACATATACAGAAATATACGTATACATATTTTCTATTAGCTTTCATTTATTTTCAATGTTCAATTTTTTTTCAGATTATCTTACTTGATTTGCATAGGTGCAATCTCTGGTGACATTTCTGTAAATAATGCCCTTCGACGGAATTTATTTCTCAATGTTTTGTAGATGGTGGTATGTACGTAATTTTATTTGTCTGTGGGCGTCGATCGACATAGTTCGCCCGGAACTGATCACGGCTGTTCGGTGGCTACTCGGGGCGTGTTTTGGTGCGATGTATCATCGAGGTTTTATCCGCGTACGTTCGGTTTTGGTAGTTGTTTGAGATGTTTTTTCTTTATATTTCACGCTTGAGTGTTTATTGTTCGTTCGCGTCGAGGACGCGAAGAACACAATAACGGGTCCCTATACAACCTCGAATCTGTGACTTCCGGGGTCCTGTTTGACTGTGAATCCGCGAAGCGGTGCGATGGACGTACGAGCATGGGCAGCTTTCGCTGTGCATGCTCGTACGTTTATCGCAATATTTTCTTCGTCATCGCCAGGAAAGGTGAAGGAAACTCCATATTTTAGTATGGTCCACCTTTCCTTTGCTTGAAAAGACGCCCTGTAAGCTAATAATGCATATATACAATGTCTGAACCGTCACATGTAAAAGTCGACAACAACTATGCGAGCAAGTGTGGACGGCGGACACGGCGGACCTGGTGTCCGGAACGATGTACGGAAGGTTTATATTGAAACTGATTTTCAGCGGAATGCAAGACAAAATATTATCGTCAACTTGCCCCCACTTTTTAAAGTGGGGGCAAGAGGTGGATAATATTTCATCCGTACTGGGTGTCCTAGCCATAATTCCCCGGAGCACCAAAAATGGGGGCAACCTGGCCATGACTTTCCGGAATGGGGGCGACCTAGCCATTTTTCTCAGAATGGGGGCGTCTCAGACATGGTCGAGCGATAATGGGGGCGACTTAGAAAGTCGCCCATCAAACATAGACTGGGAATTTTCAACAGTGAAATGGCTGATGTATCCGCGCAAGCGTCAACAAAAGCCTGAGATATCCGTAACTTCAATAAAATTCAAACCACATCCAGTAAGTTAAAAAAATTCTCCATATCCATTTTTATAGCCATGCCCGATCGGCGACTGAAGTCGCCGATCGAGCGAAGCAAGGGGGGTGATGTGTCACCCGGGGTGACACATCACCCCCGTCGCTTCGCACCCTCCCCCCCCCCCCCCCCCCCCCCCCCCCCCCCCCCCCCCCCCCCCCTCGCGAGAATCGCGATCGAGCGATTTTCCTTTTCTTCTTTTTTTTCTACTCGCAAACCCCCATTCGTGGATTTAGGGGCCCGCGCAAACATAAAACCCTACACCCGCGAATGGGGGTTTGTGAGTAGAAAAAAGAAAAAAAAGAAAAGGCAAATCGCTCGATCGCGATCGAGCGAAAACACCTTTTTCAAACAAAACATCAGAGAAGCAAACCCCTTTTTTATCCATTCAAACCGCTTTCAAACCCTACCCCAAATTACACTCAAGGTTTAGGGTTCTATTTTTGCACAGGCTCCTGCTGGGCCCCGCGGTACCAGGGCCCAGCAGGTTCCCTTTCAACGCATGGGGTGTTTCGGACACCCCACTCAAAATTATCGCAAACCTTTGTGAGAAAAGTTGCAAACCCCTCAATAGAGGGGTTTGTGATTTCTCTCATAATGACCAGGTCAGCATGTTGTCGCTGGATGGCATGCGGCGTCAACAAAGCGTGTACATTCGGATATAGGTTATTTTTTTGCGTGCTCGCTGGATATAACGTTAATAAAGAAGCGAAAAGTTCCGAAATTGGATATGGCGTGGTTAATGTGCGAAACGTGGATATGGCGGTAGATATCGAGAATTCTGTGGGTATATGGAGACAGAAATACTAAGCGGCAGGTTGGGGCAGCAACGTTGTTGATGCAGCGTGCGAGCTTCCACGCTCGTTGCTTTAGTCTGCTGCCCCCTCAGTCTGCTGCTCTAGAGACTAAGTCTGGAAGCTCTGGGTTTGTTACTAAGAAGTGCGCGCGCCAATGTTAGTGCCAGAAAGCAGCTGGAAACTGAAAGTAACTGATTAGCAATGAAGAATGAGCAATAATGGGAGACCCCTCCAAGTTCGAGCTCCCCCCCACTAGTGTAGAACTTGTTACTCAGCTAACCAGCCAATCAGAAAATAGTCCTAGACCTATTTTCTGCCAGGCAGGATTTTCTCGGTGAGCCCTGCCAGACGTTCGACAGCCCAAAACCCGGGCGTCGTCCGTTTTGCCTGAAAACTGGACCACATCATAATACCAATGCTACGAACGCAGTCGTGCGGTCAGAATCAAATAGAAAAATAGCATCGAAGACTTATCACTGCCCGAACCCTGTCAATGCTATGACAGTCAGTGACGCCAAACAGGGCCACACGGCAGGAGACATGGACCCTGGGCACAACATGACGCTGAAGACGCAATGCCACAACCAGAAACAAAGCTGGGTGTATGGAAACAGCATCTGCAGTGGCGGTGACCGCCGGCAGACCGACCACCGAGGAGGCCTGCCGAAAGAGCTGAGCGCATCGCCGGAGGGAGGCGGCTCCAGCAAACGGTGCGTGGGCCTCAGCGCACGTCGGCTCCACTCAGCGACACTCCAGCAGCATCGAGTCGCGCCGTCAATCATCTGCATGCCGATGTACACAAGCCAGGAGGACACAACAGAGTACAATGAGAGATGCACGAAAACCAACACGCCCCAATGACTCATGGGCGTAGTGCACATGTGCGGGCAGAGACACAGTCAACGACCAGACTCCCCCAGGCCACACAGAGACGCAAGCAGGGATAAAGAGAGCCACTCACGGATGCACGCCGACCGATCTCATAGCCTTCTTGAACGAGTCGCGCTTCAGTGCCTTGGTCAAGAAGTCAGCCAAGTGCCGTGTTGTTTCAACCCACACAATGCAGATGCTGCCGTCATGCAACAACGAACGCACATAGTGATACTCAATGTTGATGTGCTTCGTGCGTGTGTGATGGATGCCATCATTGTCGGCGATGGCCATGGCACTCTCATTGTCACAATGTAACGTGATGGATGCGACAAGATGACGCAACTCGGACAACAAACGACGCAACCACACACTCTCACACGCGCTTGAGCCAAGAGCCACATACTGAGCCTCAGCAGTGCTCCATGCAATGCACCCCTGCTTGCCGCTGCGCCTGGACACAGCTGTGCTGCCGATCAGAAAGATCCATCCTGTGCGACTCTTACCGTCCGAACTGCCGGCCCAGTCACTGTCAGTGTAGCCCACCGCGACCACAGACGGCTGACAGCGGAACATGAGACCTCGCCGAGGAGTCGAGACAACATATCGCAGTACTATGATCGCAGCCTCGTAGTGGAGGTGATGCGGCTCCTGAGAAAACTGGGCCAGGAGGTTGATGGAAAACGCGATGTCAGGGCGCGTCGTCGTCGCCAGGAACATCAGTGACCCAATGACTCGCAGGTACGTGGTCACGTCATCTGGCTCCCCCACAACAGCTGGGTCATGATTCTCTAGCTTCACCTGGCCATCGCGTGACATGGGTGAGGATGCGCTCGGCACGAGTGGCAGGTCCTCCGCAAAGCGGGTGGACAGAGTCTGCACATAGGTGGCCTGGTGGATGTGAAGGACGCCCTGGGAGCGATCATGCTCGAGCTCCATGCCCAGGAAGACTCTGGCAGATCCAAGATCTTTCATCTGGTAGGCAACGTGCAGCAATCCTTGACACGCTGGTTGGCCGCCGTGTCTGGCGACGCGATGAGGAGATTGTTGACGTAAACGAGAACAGCGGCAAAAGTCTGGCCTCGCGGACTGACAAACAGTGCTGGGTCAGCGGTGCTGCGCTGGAGTCTGCCTCGAAGGAGTGTGCTGCTGATTTCTTGGTTCCAGCACCGAGGCGACTGCTTCAGGCCATGGAGGGCCTTACGCAGTCGCCAGACTCTCTCAGTGCCATCGTCGAAGCCTGGGGGTTGCACCATGTAGAGCTCCTCACCCTTCAGTGAACCATGGAGAAAAACGTTGCTCACATCCATCTGATGCACCTCCCACCCATGCTGGGCGACCAGGCTGAAGAGAGCCCGGCTAGTGGAGAACCGGCCAACTGGGGCAAAGATCTGGTCATAGTCGACCCCAGGAATTTGGGCGAACCCATTGGTTGTCAGGCGGGCCTTGTACTTGTCCAAGGACCCGTCGGGCTTCCACTTGCACCGAAAGACCCACTTGGCGCCGATGGCCTTCCGACCTGGAGGAAGGTCAACGAGGTCATACACATGGTGCTGTCGGATAGTAGCGAGCTCATCAGTGCAGGCAGCATCCCAGTGTGCGGCCTCAAGAGAGGCTCGTGCCTCGCACAGGGTGGCAGGGTCCTCCCGTCGTACTGTGGAGCGGACCGAGAGAGCGTGTGCATCTCGAGCCCCAGGGGGGATGCGCGCGAGTACAACCACGACAGCGTGCCGATGCTTGTGATGAAGCATGGCGTAGCCCAGTGCGGAGCCCGGTGCAAGTCTGCAATGATGGCCGAGGTGGTCAAGCCGAGGACCTTGGTGCCAGGGCCCCCACTCACGACCGTGGGAGTGGAGGATACACGTGGAGCCACGGGGGGTCGAGGCGCCACAGAACGTGGTGTGACAGTCTGCGCGCTCACCGACCGTCTGGGTCGGAGGCTGCCGCCTGGGCCACATGTGTAGCGTGGCAGGGCAGGAGATGGCACTGAGTCCGATGGACCAATGGAGGCAGACGGGGTTGCTGGCCCGCAGGGGCCAACGGATGCAACCGGGGCAGCTGGTCCGTATGGGCCAGCGGACGCGACTGGAGCTGCTAGCCTGGAGGGGCTAGTGGATGCGACTGGAGTTGTTGGCCCGGAAGGGCCAGCGGACGCAACTGGGACTGCCGGTTCGGAGGGACCATCGGACACGACCGGGGCTGCCGGCCCGGAGGGACTGGAGGAAGCGACTGGGGCTGCCGACCCGGAGGGACCAGCGGACGCGACTGGGTCTGCCGGTCCGGAGGGACCAGCGGACGCGTTTGGGGCTGCCCGCCCAAAGGGACCAGCGGACGCGTCTTGGGCTGCCGGCCCGGAGGGACCAGCGGAGATGACTGGGGCTGCCGGCCCGGAGGGACAAGCGGACGCGTCTGGGGCTGCCGGTCCGGAGGGACAAGTGGACACGACTGGGGCTGCCGGCCCGGAAGGACTAGCGCACACGACAAGGGCTGTTGGCCCAGAGGGACCAGCAGATGCGACTGAGACTACCGGCTCAGAGAGACCAGTGGGCACGACTGGGGCTGCCGGCTGAGAGGGACTGAGGGATGTGTCACCCGGAAGCGGCAGGGCGGAGGATGGACTCACCACTCCCCCACGCGATGGGATGAATACGGACGAGCCGGAGCGAATGACGTCGTGAGGAAACAGGTTCTCAAAGAAGAGGATATCTCGGGACCCGACGATGTAGTGCCGGGAGGGATCCCAGAAGCGCCATGCCTTGGACTGACGAGAGACACCGAGGAAGGTACAGGGACGTCTGCGGGGGGCGAGCTTGCCGCTCTCCTGTGGGGCGGGCAGCCACACAATGGCCACGCAGCCCCAGACACGTGCCGACCGGAGGTCAGCTCGCTGACCGCACCAATGCTGGTACGACGTGGACTGGCGGGGAAGGGGACCGTGGGGAATCCGGTTCCAGACCCAGGTCATGTAGGCCATGGCTTCAAAGTAGAAGCCATCGGAGAGACTGGACTCAACCCGCATCGTGCGGACGGCGTGGGCCATGGTACGGTTCCATCCTTTAGAGACACCGTTCTGCGAAGGCGTGTAGGGCGCATATGTCTCATGGTGGATCCCGCGTGAGGCGAGAAAGGTAGTGGCCTCACCCAAGTACTCACCACCGCGATCGGAGCAAAAGCGGCGAAGAGAGCGGCCACACTCGCGCTCCGCAAGGACAAGCCAGTCCTGGATGGCTTGGGCGACATCACTCTTCTGCCGAAGGCAGAAGACCCAGCGGTAGCGAGAGTAGTCGTCAGTGAGGGTGAGGACGTAGCGGCCGTGCACACTGACGGACTCGGTGGGGAGAGGTTCCATGATGTCCGAGTGGACCAGGTCAAGAGGGGCGAACGCACGGGAGGAAGACAAAGGGTACGTGGACCGGTGCATCTTCCCCTGAGCGCAATCAATGCACTCAGTGGGGCACGGGAGGGGGAAAGTCTCCGGGTCAAGGACCCAGCCGGCCCTTGGCCGGCTGGGTGCGGAGCATGCTGTCTACAGCGGCAGAGTGGATGTGGCAAAGGCGGCGGTGCAAGAGGCGCGTGTGCGAAGGAGAAAGCGCGTTGGTGACAAACACATGGCCTGTGGCGACCGACGGGGAGGAGACGGAAGGGGAGGAGGAGAGACGAGGCACATGCCACAGGTTGCCACGGGCGGTGGCATACACTACGACGAGACCAGACGGACGCAACGACACAGTGCCAACACCACGCGAGTGCACAACGTCCATGCTCATGCGGTCAAAGACAATGACGGACAGGAGGCTGAGCTCGAGACCAGGGACGAAGAGGACATCGGTCAGAAAAGACATCACCGGCAGGACCACGGAAACGAACGACGTCAACACCACGGACAGGCAACACCTGTCCAGAGCCCGTCCGGACACCGGAGACATCGCCGACATGACCGAGCTTACTGAAGGCCTCACGAGAGGCCGTCATGTGATGCGTGACCCCGGAGTCGATGATCCAGGTCTCAGCGGGGTCATGGACTGAAGTTGCCAGATCGCTAACGGTCACATGGCAGCAAGCAAGGGACGCGGGCGCGGTGGAAGGAGGCACGAACCGAGACTGCCAATCCTCAAGCCACGCAACGTCGTCATAGGAGGGGGTAGAGGAGACCATGGGAGACGACGAGACATACGAGGAAACGGGACACCACCAGAGTTTATTCTCAGACATGCAAGGCTGGGAAGGAGAGGAGGAGGTGATGCAACTCGCACTTCCCAAGGGAGGAGGGCGTGTCAGGCCGAGCTGGAGCGCGATGAACTGCTCCAGCTGACGCTCACGGGGACGATCCGAGAGTGTAGGTCGAGTGCAGAGTGACGGCACCGGAGCCCGGGTAAGGGAGAGATAGTTTTGGTGACGGCAGTGGATGCGCCGACGGCTATGGGTAGTACTGCTATGGCGCGGATGTCTGCTTGGCTGGCGGAGCTGTCAGAGTGGCAGAGCTGCTGGACGAGGTCGAGGTTTCAGGGCCGGCGGTAGCGACGGCGGCAGAGGCGAGACGGTGCTCCCGCTGGCGACACATGGTGGCGATGATGCGTGCCTCGTCCGTCGGAAGAGGGCACGTGTACCATCCGTGCCCGGGATTGCCATAGTTGTGGCAGACCGAGCCACCACCGCTGGACCCGGTCGACGGCTGCTGCTGCTGCTGTTGCGACGGACCCTTGCCTTTCTTGTTCCGGCTTTTCTTATTCTTCCCCGAAGACGATAAGGTAGCTGCGGCGGGGGAAGCAACGGCCACGGAGGCGACGGCAGGGGTGGCGACGGTAGGGGATACAAGAGCCTCCGTGCGCTGGAGCTGGGACTCCATACTAGCTTCCTCAATGCAGAGGAATCGCTCGAATGCCCAAGGCATGGGGGTGCCCTGGGCCGCCATGGTGGAGAGGACGTCCTGGGAGTAGTACACGAAGACGTCCGCGTACGCGCTGGTGGCGCCGCGCTTGACGGTAAGGAGCGTGGCCAGAGGGGGTGGGGCAGATCTGCCGAGACGACGAAGGATGTCCTCCGCCCGCTGCCAGTAGGCAGTGACCGTCTCGGTCTCCCCCATGTGCAGGGAGTTGAACTCCCAAAGCAGGCGCCTGGTCACGGCATCGCTGGCCAGGCAATGGGGCTGGGTGAGGACGTGCCACGCGGCTGCAGGGTCTGGGGTGGTGCCAGCGGTGAAGTCGCCGAGGAAAGGCTCGAGGGCCAGGCGGGAGGTTGGAGGGGCGACTGGGACTAGGGCACGGACGGCGCGACCAGCGCCATACAAGTGGTTGGCCTGGATGGGGTCATAAGGGAGGGTATAGTATGCCCACAGGCCCTCACCCTGTGCCCATATCCGGAAGCTGAGCTCCCAGCTTCGGAACTGCTCGCCGGCCTGAAGTGGCGGGGGCGGCGTCTCAAAGTCCTTCTGCCTGCGGCCAGCGCCCAGAGTGGGGCCAAGGACGGAGGTCACCTTCTGCCGCTGGCGTTGAGTTTGCTGTTGCACCAGGTAATGCGCAGCAGCAGACACAGCGGGGCTGGCGTGCCCGAGAGGGATGAATGGTGGTAGCAGACTGGTGGCTGACTGGGAGGCCAATGGTTGCAGCGCTGCGAGCTGCTGCGTCAAGGTGGCGAGCTGTTGCTGAAGAGCAGCCAAGGGGTCAGGGTTGCCACCAGCAACGGCAGAGGGTTGCTGCTGCTGATGCTGCTGCTCCTGCTGCTGCTGATACTGCTGCTGCTGGTTCTACTGCTGCTGCTCCTCCTGCTGCTACTACTACTACTGCTGCAGCATCTATAGCTGCTACAGGAAAGGGGGGCTGGGGGTCCCTCCAACAAAGGAGGACCCCTCCTCCGAGGGGCTATTAGTCATGGTGCTTCATGGTTCCTCTCTTCCCCTTTCGTTCGCTATGTTGTTTTTTTTTATTGAGTGCTGCTGATGTCAGCCGTGACGTCAGCCTAGGATGACTGACGTCAGCAGAGGAGTGCAACTGCCCCCTCTTTTTTGTTGTAGGAGTGCTACTACCCCCTTTTTTGTTGTTGATGACATCAGCAGTGACATCAGTAATGACATCAACAAATGACCGCTGACGTCAGTAGCAGTTGATGTAGCCGCTGCTGTGGGGCTGTAGCCGCTGCTGCTACTGCTCCTGCTGCGGGGAACCCCTTTTTTTCCCTCTTGCTCGTCGCTCCTCGCTGCGAGCGATGAGCCGCGAGCAGCGAGCTTGCTACTCGCTGCTCGCTACTCGTTGCTCGCTGCAAGCAGTGATCTCGCTGCCAGCAGCTTGTTGCTCGTAGCGAGCAGCGGGCTGCGGGCAGTTGCGGCTGTTGTTCTAGCCGCTGCTGCTGCTGCTGCTGCTGTCGCCGATGGTTGCTGCTGCTGCGAGCTGCTGCTCTGCCAGCTGCTGCACGCTGCTGCTACTGCTGCTGCTGCGGGCTGTTGCTGCGGGCTGCTGCTGTTGCGAGCTTCTGCGAGCTACCGCCACAGCCAGCTGCTGCTGTGTGCTGTTGCTGCTGGCTTCTCTTGCCACTGCTTGCTGCCGCGGCAAGCTCCTGCTGCTGCTGGCTGCTGCAGTCAGTCACACCTGGAGGACGTCGCCGCGTGCGTCGTCGCCAGCGAGCGCCTGACGTGGCCTGCCGCTCACCTCCTCGCGTCAAGCGTGGGGGTCAGTGCTGCAAGAAAAAATCCTACAGCATGTCCCCTGGCCCAGTGGCCGTGGGAAAAATTCTGATGCCGCCAGCAGGCGGGTCAATGCTGCCGGAACAGATCCGGCAGCATTTCCCCTGCACTGGCGCGTATGGAGGTCCGCCAGCGTTGTCTGGCACCTGTTTGTTAGTCTTCTGCTGCTGCTGCTACGCTCTGGCTATGATACCACGAGAGAAATACTAGGCGGCAGGTTGGGGCAGCAGCGTTATTGATGGAGCGTGCGGCCTTCCACGCTCGTTGCTTAAGTCTGCTGCCCCCTCAGTCTGCTGCTCTAGAGACTAAGTCTCGAAGCTCTGGTTTTGTTACTCAGAAGTGTGTGTGCCAGTGTTAGCACCAGAAAGCAGCTAGAAACTGAAAGTAACTGATTAGCAACGAAGAATGAGCAACAATGGGAGACCCCTCCAAGCTCTAGCTCCCACCCACTAGTGTAGAACGTGTTACTCAGCTAACCAGCCAATCAGAAAATAGTCCTAGACCTATTTTCTGGAAGGCAGGGTTTTCTCGGTGAGCCTTGCCAGACGCCCGACAGCCCCAAACCCGGGCGTCGTCAGTTTTGCCTGAAAATTGGACCATACCATAATACCGACGCTGCAAACGCATTCGTGCGGTCAGAATCAGCTAGAAAAATAGCAGCGAAGAGTTATGGCTGCCCGAACCCGGGCAATGCCTATGACAGTCAGTGACGCTAAACAGGGCCACACGGTAGGAGACATGGATCCTAGGCACAACATGACGCTACAGACGCAATGCCACAACCAGAAGCAGAGCTGGGTGTATGGAAACAGCATCTGCAGTGGCGGTGACCGCCGGCGGCCCGACCGTCGAGGAGGCCTGCTGATGGAGCTGAGCGCATCGCCGGAGGGAGGCGGCTCCAGCAAACGGTGCGTGGACCGAGCGACACTCCAGCAACGTCGAGTCTCGCCGTCAGTCATCTGCACGCCGATGTACACAAGTCGGGAGGACACGACAGAGTACAATGAGAGATGCGCGAAAACCAACACACCCCCATAACTCACAGGCATAGTGCGCATGTGCGGCCAGAGACACAGTCAACGACCAGACTCCCCCAGGCCACACAGAGATGCAAGCAGAGACAAAGAGAGCCACTCACGGAAGCACGCCGACCGATCTCATAGCCTTCTAGAACGAGTCGCGCTTCAGTGCCTTGGTCAAGAAGTCAGCCAACTGCCGTGCTGTTTCAACCCACACAATACTGATGCTGCCGTCATGCAACAACGAAAGCACATAGTGATACTCAATGTTGATGTGCTTCGTGCGTGTGTGATGCACGCCATCATTGTCGGCGATGGCCATGGCACTCTCATTGTCACAATGCAACGTGATGGATGCGACAGGCTGACGCAACTGGGACAACAGATGACGTAACCACACACTCTCACACGTGCTTGAGCCAAGAGCCATGTACTCAGCCTCAGCAGTGTTGCGTGTAATGCACCCCTACTTGCCGCTGCGCCTGGACACAGCTGTGCGGCCGATCCAGCCTGTGCGACTCTTACCGTCCGGACTACCGGCCCAGTCACCGTCAGTGTAGCCCACCGCGACCACAGTCGGCTGACGGCAGAACATGAGATCTCACCGAGGAGTCGAGACGACGTAGCGCAGTACTCTGATCGTGGCCTCGTAGTGGAGGTGACGCGGCTCCTGAGAAAACTGGGCCAGGAAGTTGACGGCGAACGTGATGTCTGGGCGCGTCGTCGTCGCCAGGAACGTCAGTGATCCGATGACTCGCAGGTACGTGATCACTTCAACGGGCTCCCCCACAATAGCTGGGTCAGGACTCTTTAGCTTCACCTGGCCATCGGGTGACATGGGTGAGGATGCGCTCGGCACGAGTGGTAGGTCCTCCGCAAAGCGGGTGGACAGAGTCTGCACATAGGCGGCCTGGTGGATGTGAAGGACGCCCTGGGAGCGACCATGCTCGAGCTCCATGCCCACGAAGATTCTGGCAGATCCAAGATCTTTCATCTGGTAGGCAGCGTGCAGCAAATCCTTGACACATTGGATGGCCGCCGTGTCTGGCGACGCGATGAGGAGATCGTCGATGTAAACCAGAACAGCGGGAAAAGTTTGGCCTCGCGGACTGACAAACAGTGCGCGGTCAGCGGTGCTGCGCTGGAGTCCGCCTCGAAGGAGTGTGCTGCTGATTTCTTAGTTCCAGCACCGAGGCGACTGCTTCAGGCCATGGAGGGCCTTACGCAGTCGCCAGACTCTCTCAGTGCCATTGTCAAAGCCTGGAGGGCTGCACCATGTAGAGCTCCTCACCCTTTAGTGAACCATGGAGAAAAGCGTTGCTCACATCCATGTGATGCAGCTCCCACCCATGCTGGGCGACCAGGCTGAAGAGAGCCCGGCTAGTGGAGAACCGGCCAACTGGGGCAAAGATCTGGTCATAGTCGACCCCAGGAATTTGGGCGAACCCCTTGGCTGTCAGGCGGGCCTTGTACTTGTCCAAGGACCCGTCGGGCTTCCACTTGCACCGAAAGACCCACTTGGCGCCGATGGCCTTCCGACCTGGAGGAAGGTCGACGAGGTGGTACACATGATGTTTTTGGATAGCAGTGAGCTCATCGGCGTAGGCAGCGTCCCAGTGTGCGGCCTCAGGAGAGGCTCGTGCCTCGCACAAGGTGGCGGGGTCCTCCGGTCGTGCTGTGGAGCGGACCGAGAGAGCGTGTGCATCTCGAGCCCCAGGGGGGATGCGCGCGAGTGCAACCACGACAGCGTGTCGATGCTCGTGATGAATCATGGCGTAGCCCAGTGCAGAGTCCGGGTGCAGGTCTACAATGATGGCTGAGGTGGTCAAGCCGAGGGCCTTGGTGCTAGGGTCCCCACTCACGACCGTGGGAGTGGAGACACGTGGAGCCACGGGGGGTCGAGGCGCCATGGAACGCGGTGCGACAGTCTGCGCGCTCTCCGACCGTCTGGGTCGGAGGCTGCCGTCTGGGCCACGTGTGTAGCGTGGCAGAGCAGGAGATAGCACTGCGTCCGACGGACCAATGGAGGCAGACGGGGTTGCTGGCCCGGAGGGGCGAGCGGATGCCACCGGGGCAGCTGGTCCGGATGGGCTTGCGGACGCGACTAGAGCTGCTGGCCCGGAGGGGCCAGTGGATGCGACTTGAGTTGCTGGCCCAGAAGCGACTAGAGCTGCTGGCCCGGAGGGGCCAGTGGATGCGACTGGAGTTACTCGCTGCTCGTTCCTCATTCCTCGCTGCGAGCAGCGATCTCGCTACCAGCAGCTCGCTGCTCGTAGCGAGCAGCGAGCTGCGGGCAGCTGCGGTTATTGTTGCAGCCGCTGCTACTGCTGGTGCTGCCACCGGCTGCTGCTGCTGCGAGCTGCTGCTGTAGTCGGCTGCTGCTTGCTGCTGCTGCGGGCTGCTGCTACGGGTTGCTGCTGCTTCGAGCTGCTGCGAGCTGCCGCCACAGCCAGCTGCTGTGTGTGCTGCTGCTGCTGGTTGCTGTTGCCACTGCTTGCTGCCACGGCAAGCTCCTACTGCTATTGCTGGCTGCTGCAGTCAGTCACACTTGGAGGACGTCGCCGCGTGCGTTGTCGCCAGCGAGCGCCTGACGTGGCCTGCCGCTCACCTCCTCGCGTCAAGCGTGGGGGTCAGTGCTGCCGGAAAAAATCCTGCAGTTTTTCCCCTGGCCCAATGGCCGTGGGAAAAATCCTTATGCTGCCACCAGGCCGGTCAATGCTGCCGGAACAAATCCGGCAGCATTTCCCCTGTACTGGCACGTATGAAGGTCCGCCGGCGTTGCCTGGCACCTGTTTTTCAGTCTTCTGCTACTGCTGCTACGCTCTGGCTCTGATACCACGACAGAAAAACTAGGCGGCAGGTTGGGGCAGCAGCGTTGTTGATGCAGCGTGCGGGCTTCCACGCTCGTTGCTTAAGTCTGCTGCCCCCTCAGTCTGCTGCTCTAGAGACTAAGTCTGGAAGCTCTGGGTTTGTTACTCACAAGTGCGTGCGCCAGTGTTAGTGCCAGAAAGCAGCTGGAAACTGAACGTAACTGATTAGCAATGAAGAATGAGCAATGATGGGAGACCCCTCCAAGATCTAGCTCCCCCCCACTAGTGTAGAACGTGTTACTCAGCTAACCAGCCAATCAGAAAATAGTCCTAGACCTATTTTCTGGCAGGCAGGGTTTTCTCGGTGAGCCCTGCCAGACGTTCGACAGCCCAAAATCCGGGCGTCGTCCATTTTGCCTGAAAGCTGGACCATACCAGACTGCAGACGTAATGCCACAACCAGAAACAGAGTTGGGTGCATGGAAACAGCATCTGCAGTGGCGGTGACCGCCAGCGGCCCGACCGCCGAGGAGGCTTGCTGATGGAGCTGAGCGCATCACCGGAGGGAGGCGGCTCCAGCAAACGGTGCGTGGGCCTCAGCGCGTGTCGGCTCCACCAAGCGACACTCCAACAGCGTCGAGTCTCGCCGTTAGTCATCTGCACGCCGATGTACACAAGCCGGGAGGACACAACATAGTACAATGAGAGATGCGCGAAAACCAACATATGATCACTCCCCAGAATTTTCAATGTCCATACCTTCTAGAGAAAGTGTCTTCCTACTTTTCTTTCATCCTTCCCAAAAATTTTCGATTTCCTTAATATATCCATCTACTTTAACCACAGAAATAAAAATCCCTTTTGTGAGGAAACATACCACAAAAAATCACCTCTTTTCACATCAAGTCAAGCAGTGCATCCCTTACCATGCCCTTCATTCCCATTCAAAAGTATATTCCAATATTTTACACTTCCTCCTAAGAAATATTGAACTTTCAAGATTGCATGATTCAACCCCCCCCCCCCATTGTCATCCAACTTCATCTACAAATAATTTGAACGGTATGAAACCAATTTTCCTTTGGAATCATCTCTCACATTAGTCTCAGCTTTCATGTTGATAGTAAAGAAAATGTGTTCTAGACCATTCCATT
>SZWC01028715.1:11860-22747 GCA_023375785.1 Penium margaritaceum
GTGGGTGTTGTTCGCTTTGTTGGTCCTGGTGGCGTGCTGTTCCTCCCCGACGTGCTGTATGTGCCTTCTTTGGAGCTCAGCCTGTTGTCCGTGCCCTCTCTTGACAATCAGGGCATGGATTTCTCAGCCAGTCGGGGTGTTGGCACTGTCTGCATTCGTTCCACTGGTCGCATCGTTCTGCGGGGGGTTAAGTGTGATGAACTCTACCGTGTGCCCCTCATTGCTCCCGCTCCCCCCTCTGTTGGCTCTTCTCTAGCACACGTTGCACCATCTCTCTCCCCCGCTGATATCAAACTCTTGCATCGTCGTCTTGGCCATGTTCACACTGATGCCATCTCCAGCATGCTACGTCTCCAACCTGCTGTTGGACTGTCACCTTCCACCTTTCCATCGCCTTGTCCCTCTGACTGTCTCGACTGCGCCCAAGGGAAAATGCATCGTTCTCCCTTTGCCTCCTCTGACTCCCAGTCCTCCCAACCTCTTGCTCTTGTGCATGCTGATGTCATGGGTCCTCTCTCCCATGACCTTCTTGGGGGTGTTGGGCGTTATGTTTTGTGCCTCACTGATGACTTTTCTCGCTATCGCTGGGTCTTCGCTCTTCGCCAGAAGAGTGACGTCCCTGCTGTCCTTGAGTCCTGGCTCCGCCAGGCTGAACGGTCTTGTCAGCGCTCCCTGCGTGTCTTTCGCAGCGACCGCGGCGGTGAGTTCCTTGGTCCCACCGCCCGGTTCCTTGAATCGCAAGGGGTGTGTTTGGAGACTTCCGCTCCCTACACACCCCAACAGAACGGAGTCTCTGAGCGTTGGAACCGGACTCTTGCCGACGGCGTCCGTACCCTCCTGTCTGAGTCCGGCCTTCCTCCTCTCTTCGCCTTTGAAGCCATGAGTTACATGACCTGGGTGTGGAATCGAGTCCCACACGGGCCCCTTCCCCGCTCGGTCACTCCTTTTGAGCGTTGGTACGGGACCCGCGCTGACCTGCGACTCGCTCGAGTCTTGGGCAGCATTGCGTCGGTCTGGCTCCCTGCGGACCTTCGTGACGGCAAACTCTCCCCGCGTGGGCGTCTCTGCCCTTTCTTGGGCGTGTCTGCCCAGTCCAAAGCCTGGCGCTTTTGGGACCAGGAGCGCCAGCGCGTCATTGAGTCCCGCGATGCCCTTTTCTTCGAGTCTGTCTTTCTCCGTGACCTCAGTCGTCACTCTACGGCAGCCTCCCTGCTGCCGCTCTCTCGCTTGCGGGGGGAATTCGGGCCTGCGGCTCCCGTTGCCCCTGCAGCCCCTGCTGCGGTCCCTTCCTCGCAGCCTCCACCCTCGGAGCGGCCTTCGTCGTCTGGCCGCGTGACGCCTTCTCCTTCCGCGTCGTCCAGCTCGCTCGGAGCTCCTGCGTCTCCTGTTGTGTCCTCCTCCGTTCCGTCTGAGTCCATGTCTCCTGCACACTCCTCAGTGGCCCCGTCCAGTCCGCTTACCCCTGCGGCACCCAGTGGTTCAACCGCTGCCCCGCCGTTGCCTTGTGACCCTCCTGGTCCTGCTCCCATCGAGCCCTTCGTCCGTGGCGGGCGTCTCCGTGCGCTCCCTTCACGTTCGTCCAGTGTCGCTGCCCCATCCGTCCGTCCTGTCCAGTCTCACCCAGAGCAGCCTAGAAGGCTACCAACTGGCATGGACGCCTTGGGCCTAGCCACAGCAGTGGTCCATCCCAACTCTACCCTTGGGCAGACACTGCTCAGATCTGAGCACGAGCGCGCTCTCGAAGCCGCCATCAGCAGCAGTGTTGCCGAGTGTCACGCGACAGTTGCTGCTGTATCCTCGTCAGACCCGACTACTGTTCGTCAGGCACGCACTGCGCCTGACTCCCTGCAATGGGAGGCAGCCATGCGAGATGAGCTTCGAGCTCTTGATGACCACGTCGTCTACGAGCTGGTCGATCTCCCGCCCGGTCGCAAGGCCATCGATGCACGATGGGTCTTCAGGCGCAAGTACAAGCCCAATGGCGAGCTTGACAAGTATAAGGCACGTCTCACCGCCAAGGGGTTCTCACAAGTCCCTGGCGTTGACTTTGACGAGACTTTTGCCCCCGTCGGGCGCTACACCACTGGTCGTGCCCTTCTGAGTCTTGTCGCCCACCATGACTGGGAGCTCGAGCAGATGGATGTCAACAACGCCTTCCTGCACGGTCAGTTGGATGAGGAGATCTACATGGTGCAACCTCCAGGNACCGTGTTCTGCATGTCCACCAGGCAGCATATGTCAGGAGTCTGGGGGAGCGCTTTGCCTCGCTCCTTGAGTCTGTGCCCTCAGCATCCACGCCGATGACGCCCGCTGGGCAGAGGTTGCTGAAAACACTGGATGTGTCCAAGCTGGGGGAGCCGGTGGATGTGACCGACTACCTGCGTGTCATAGGGTCATTGATGTACCTGGCCACTACCACACGAGCAGATGTCGCTTTCGCTGTGAACTTCCTTGCACAGTTCTCACAGTGCCCACGGGTGCGACACATGGAGGCCGAGCTGCGTGTCGTTCGATATGCGCTTTCCACTGCACGAGTTGGCCTCTGTTACCGGGCGCAGCCGTCCATCGTTGTTGATGGCTACACTGACAGTGACTGGGCGCATGACACGGATGCACGCAGCCGCACCGGCTATGTCTTTCTCGTCGGCGGCACAGCAGTCTCCTGGAAGAGCGGTAAGCAGGGTTGTGTCGCACGCAGCTCGAGTGAGGCGGAATATGTCGCCCTTGGTGCAGGCACTTGTGAAAGTGTTTGGCTGTGTCGTTTGTTTCAGCGGTTGCGTGTACCCATCCGCTGCATCACCTTACGCTGTGACAATCAAAGTACAAAAGCTATTGCTGAGCACGACGGCATGCATCACACGCGCACCAAGCACATCAATGTAGAGCATCACTTTGTACGTGAGCGTATGGCTGCAGGTGATGTCAAGATTGTGTGGGTCGACACGCGACAGCAACGAGCTGACTTTCTCACGAAGGCACTCAGCAGCAATGTCTTTAAGGCAGCAGTGCACGCTGTTGGGTTACTGTGTCCTCGTGTTGCTCCTGGTTGAGTTGTCATGCCAGTGCTCTTGTACAGTCTTGTGCTGTGTCACGTCTTGTGACGTTCACGTTGTGCCTGTGCATGTCGTTCATGTGCGTCGGCTGTGGGACCACCGAACACTGCCGACGAAAGCAGAGTGCGAGATACGGCGTGGAGACCACGTACCGTACCACTCGCACAGCCGCATGAAGAGCTCTCACACGTGCAGCCTCCGAGAACTGAGCGAGGAGGTTGACGGCGAACGCGATGTCGGGACGCGTGGTCGTGGCCAGGTACATCAGAGATCCGATAAGACGGAGGTACAAGGTCACGTCCACTGTCTCCCCCAGCTGTGTAGGGTCATCCACCTTCAGGGCATCCTGCCCATCAGGTGTGAGGGGTGTGGAAGCAGTGGGCACTGCACCAAGGAGATCGCTAAAGCGCTCCCCCACGACTCGTGCGTATCGGGCCTCATGCAGCAACAGTGTCCGATGTCTGCGATCTCGCACGATCTCCATACCAAGAAACACCGATGCAGGACCAAGGTCCTTCATCCTGTAGGCGGTCTGCAGGACAGCCTTGGCCTCCTTCACGGCCTCCAGGGACGGAGACGCAATCAGAAGGTCATCAACATAGACCAGGATGGCGGTAAACCGCTCGGGTTTCGGTAGGATGAAGATTGAGGGGTCTGCCTAACTCTGTACGTACTCTGCGCGAGTCAAGGTGCTAGTGATCTCCCGGTTCCAACGCCGTGGAGACTGCTTGAGGCCGTACAAGGACGTGCGCAAGCGCCAGACCTTGTCACCGTCCTCAAAGCCTGGTGGCTGAGCCACGTAGATCTCCTCATCCAAAGAGCCATGGAGGAACGCGTCGTTCACATCCATCTGGTGTAGTTCCCAGTCATGCTGAGCCACTACACCGAACATAGCTCGAGCTGAGGTCATGCGGCCGACAGGGGCAAAGGTGTCAGTGTAATCAACTCCCTCAATCTGTGAGAACGCCTTGACGACCAAGCGGGCCTTGTAGCGTTCCAGTGAGCCATCCGGCTTCACTCTCTTGCGAAAGACACACTTGACCTGAATCGCCTTCCTCCCAGGGGGAAGGTCGACCAGCTCGTAGACTCCGTGCTCTCGGATAGCGCAAAGCTCATCCTCGCAAGCAGCTCGCCAGGCATCAGCATCCTGCGATGAGAAAGCCTCCCTCAATGTCCCCGGGTCAGGCGCCATAGAGGGGGAACTCTACGTGGCAAGTGCACACGCCTCAGTGTCAAGCTTGACGGCCACGAGATCAGCTGCTGCGTCACAGGCGATATGGAACTCGCGAGTGACCAGGTCGTGCCCTATGGGGCACGCTGGGTGTACCTCAGAAAGCTCAGTGCGGACACTCAGGCCTAAGGCCTTTGTGCCTGGATCATAGCTCGCGATGCTGCGAGAGGAACGTCTAGGTCTGGAACCCGACGCTCACTGAGCTCCAGAATCCAGTGGTCGAAGGCGACCACCGAGCTCACGGGAGTAACCGGAGGACGAGGGGCACACCTCAGGCTTAGGAACAAGTACGACCGCAGGGATAGGTATGACCACAGCTGATGAGGGCTGAGACGAGGCAGCCGGAGATGCCGTGCGAGGAGATGCGTGTGTGGGGGACACTAAGCTGGGGGTGACGGCGGGCAAGGCTGGCTCGGACACTCAGACAGGAGTATCAGCCGACGTAGGGACAGGAGTGGGCTGGACTAGGTCAAACGCCGGAGCAAGGGTGCCAGTGGACACAGATGGTGACGCACGAGGAGGCGTGAGAGCAGCGGTACCTGTGGGGTGTGAAAGAGGCTGAACAGGCGGGATCTCTGGACCAACGGCAATGATAGCCGGATCATCAAGTGCTGGAGAATTCGAGAGGGGAATCGAGCGGACACATCAGCCTGACGAGAAATGGTCGCTGGCGGAGAGGTCTCCCCCATCCGCCGAGGACCCTCACAGGAAGGGACATGAGCCGCAGAGAGGGTTGTGATCGAAGTCAGATCACGGTAGGTGAGTGACTAAAAAAATAGCACGTCATGGGACTCAATGACACGACGGCGAGTGGGGTCCCAAAAGCGCCAGGCCTTTGACCGCGAGGAGATGCCGATGAAGGCACACAAGCAGCCCCGAGGGGAGACCTTAGACCCCTGCTCATCCTCGGTGTACCACATGGAGGCCAGGGAACCCCAGACGAGTGCGAGACGAAGATCAGCACGGTGGCCAAACCAGAGCTCGTACGGTGTAACATGATCCGGAAGCGGACCATGCGGGAGGCGGTTCCAGACCCAAGTCACGTAGGCGAAGCCCTCGAATGCGAAGGACTCCGGGAGACCGCACTCAGACCGCATGGCGCGGACCGCATCCTCCATGTTACGGTTCCAGCGCTCAGATACACCGTTCTGCTGTGGGGTAGCAGGAGCGGAGACCTGGTGAAAAATGCCGTGCTCAGCAAAGGAGTCCATCTCGCTGAGGAACTCGCCGCCGCGATCCGAGCGAAAGGTATGTAGCGTGTGGCGAGAATGACGCTCAGCCATCACGAGCCAGAGCCGAACCGCAAGGGCGACGTCGCTCTTCTGACGAAGACTGTAGACCCACCGCATTCGGGTGAAGTCATTAGTCAGCGTCAGAACATACCGGCCCCTCGCGGACAGCGACTCGACCGGGAAAGGACCGAGCAGGTCCGAGTGGACCAACTCGAGGGGCCTCAGCGCTCGGGAACGCGAATCAGGGTAAGTGCACCGGTGCATCTTTCCCTGAGCGCAAAAAAGACAGTCGGTCTTGGGTGGCTTCTCGAAAGAAGCCACGTCAAGACCAAGAGCGGGCTGTGTCCGGATGAGCTTTGACACAGTGTTAGACCCCACATGACACAAACGTCGGTGAAGCAACCGCTGGTGTTCCGGGGATAGAACACCGGTGACAAAAATGCGACCAGAGGAGGAGAGAGAGCAAGGGGAGGAGGGCCGAGCAATGCGGTACAAATCATCTACGACTGAAGCACGCAGAACAATGCTACGGGTGTCAAGAGCAGTCACAGTCGCTGAATCGGCGGTATGCTAAAGAAGAGACCCATCAGAGTGCAGGCACGCACACACAGCAGACTGAGCTCAAGATTAGGCACGGACAGCACGTCAGAGAGATACAGGGGGCCAGACGGACCATCAAAGCATACAACCCCAACACCGTGGACCGGCAAGGACTGACCAGAGCCTGTACGAACAGAACGGACAGTCGTGACAAGACCAAGTACCACAAAGTCACTACGACGACACGTCATGTGATGGGTGGCACCACAATCGATGATCCAAGTGCCACCGGAGTCACGATTGGTGGACGTCACTGTACAACGAGCAATGGAATACTCGGTATCAGAGGGACGCTAAGCCGTCAGTGGGAAGGAACGACGTACATCACAAAGGTGAGACTCATGAATCCAGTTAGTGCAGTCAGGCCCATCATCATCACATGCGGACTGTGCTCCCCCACACGTGTCATCACGAGTCACGAGGACGGATGAACAAGCAGTCTGTGATCCACTCGACGATGACAACACACTCGCACCTCCCTAAAAGCGAAGTGCCAGAAGATGACGAAGCTCGGCGATGGTGCGGTCACGTGGGCCTGGATCACTGCTGCTCGCCGGTGAGGATGCAGGAACAGCTGCAATCGTGGTCGCCGCGCGTCCAGAGGAGTGTGCGGTCGACGTGTCGGACGCGGTGCGAGCAGCATGGGCAGCTTGAAGTCCGCGAGTGATGCGCTCCCAGTCAAGCGGCTACTGGCAGTCGGTGTAGCGATGGGCACCTCCACAGTTGTAGCAGTGCATGGAACGGCCACTGCTACCACTGGATGACGACTACTACTGACCCGATCCGCGCTTCCTATTCTTCTTCTTCCCCTGGGCAGCTACTGCAACGCCCTGTGTCTGCGTAGGTGTAAACGGGATCGAAGAGAAGGAGGAAGATGAGGTCGTGATGGATGTAGATGAGAGTGACTACAGGAGGGAAGATGGTGGTGAGGCCAGAACTGCTGCAGCGAAGGAAGTCTCCTGATGTGCTACTGCTGCCTCGCGGGCCGATGTCACCTGGAGGAAAAGCTGATGGGCCCAAGGGAGCAGCTGCAGGGTGTCTGAGAAAGGCTCAAGAGTAGCGTTGCTGTACCGTGTGAACATGTCGGTGTACTCCAGGCGAACTCCAAGCATGATCGTCCGAAGTGCCCACAGCTGTGTGCCCCCTGAGGTCCCCAGACGCGTGTAGATATCCATGGCGCGTCGCCAGTAATCCGCCGCAGGCTCCGCTGGTCCCTGACGGAGCTAGTGGAAAGCACGAATGTGTGACGCACGCGTGGCGTGCGTCTCTGCGGCCAGTAGGGACAACGCCAGATCCCAGCCTCCACGAGGATCAGCTCCGGTGCCTGTGCCAGCCTCGCCGAGGAAGGGGCGGANACGACAGTCTCGCGTGGCATGGCGTAGAGAAGTCCTCGCATGGCCCGGGCTGCTGTCAGCACCTGTGCTGGATCTGTAGACTGGTATGGGCTGTGGTAGTAAGGCCACATTCCCTCAGAAGTGGCCCACACCTGAAACAGGATCTCCCAGCAGTCAAATCCATCCTCGCTGATGTACCGTGGAGGTGGTGCCTCAAAGTCCTTTGGCTGCCGCTCCGTGGGGAGAGCAACCGCAGGCTGAGGAGGGCGAGAGACGGGGAAAACTCCTGGAAGGGGGTGATCACCGGGGAAGTCAGGTGATGGTCGTATCGGGGACACGGGTGGAGGTCGAATACCCATCTGCAGCTGACAGAGACGCTCCTGTAGAAGACGAATCTCCCGCTCCTGGGAGTCATCCTCGAAGCCTGGCATGAATGGCTCGTCATCAAGGAGGTCCGCAGGTGGTGGAGAAACCACACCTGGAGGTGAAGCAGGCAGAGCACCTGTCACGGGCACCTGGACCGAGTGCTGGGTGGAGGTCGCAACGCCGGCAGCTCCCTCAGAAATCCGCGAGGGAGCTGTGGACTGAGCATGTAGGAGCTTAGTCAGCGTGCGGATCGCGTCAGTCTGCTCTCGCTGCAGACGACGCATCTCCTCCTGCTGGCTGCGCAGGTCAGCAATGGCCTGCGAGCGAGGGCTCAATACCCCTGAAGAAGAGGAGGAGGGATCGCCTGGTCCCTTGTCGTCGGGCTAACTCATGTCGCCGCTCACTATGAGACGACAGGTCAAGTTTGCCAGATTTCAAAACCGTCTGTGTTTCTCTGGGATGTGAAAGGCTGGCAACTTTTCACTTTCTGGGTGAAAATTTGGCTAAGTGTAATGCTGACGTCAGCAAGTGGTTGCTGACGTCAGCATGAACTGATGACGTCAGCAATCAACAATGCTGACGTCAGCTCGTCCCCCTTTTTTTCTTCTTGTCACGGTTCTGCCGCGTGTGGGGCCGCCTCGCGATGGCGCGCGGCAGCTCTGCGGAAGCTACGCAGCAGCTTCCGCCCAGCTGCTGCTGCAGCTGTGCTGTCAGCTGCAACAGCAGTTGCGTAGGTGCGTGTGCAGCGGTGGCAGCAGCGGCTGCGCTGCCGCTGCTGATGCTGCGCGCGGCTGCTGCTGTTGCGTGCTGTTGCTGCTGTTGGCTGCCGCCGCCGCGCGCTGCTGCTGGCTGCAGCCGCCGCGCGCTGCTGCTACTGCCACTGCTGCACTGCTGCTGCCGCCGCGACTGCCGCTGCTGCTGCTATGTCGCTGCCGCTGCTGCGCTGCTGCTGCCGACGCTGCTGCTGCACTGCTGCTGCCGCCGCTGCTGCCACGCTGCTGCTGCGGCTGCTTCTGTTGCGCTGTTTCTGCGCTGCTGCCGCCGCCGCCTCTGCTGCTGCTGCTCAGGTGTTGCGGCTGTGGGAGGGCAGCTGCACGCTCCGCGACCGCCACACACCTGTGCGTGGCGGTAGACGCCGCTACTGCTGCCTCTGCAGCTGCGATCTCACGTGGTGGGTGGGATACGTTGACAGCGACCGGCCGTCTCCAACAGATCCCAGAAAACTCAGCTGCAGCGGTGACTCTCACTGCTGCTGCTTTGCTACGTCTCTGCTGCGCAGCTCAGCGAGAAGTGTCTCATTGCTCTGATACCATGAGAAAATGTGTAGAAGCTTCCTAGCAACACAGCCGCTGATCGGGCGTCAGTGCCTGGTCAGACTGTGTTGACAGTCACAGGTCGTACACACAACGGCAAGGGTTTGGCTAGGAGACACACGGCACAGTGTCAGAATGCTTCAATATAGCATATGCAGAGAGAAATGACAACTGACAGGTCCAAGGCATAAATACCTACCGCGGTGCACGGCGGGTGTCGCACGTGGCAGTCCAAGAGCTGTCCTAAAACCGGCCCAAAACCACTGTTTTGGCCGTAACTCTGCGCACACATGTCTGAATCCTACGCCGTCTGAACCTAGACGTGCAAAATCAAAAGACAAACGCAGCGACTGGTCACATGCATGCATCCATTGACTTACAGTGAGCATACAATGCAAAAACATGCAAATAGGCCTCATGGCCAGTCCGCCGAAAGGCGCCTGCAAGACGTAGGAAGCACAGCAAAGAGTCCCGGTGGCATCTGGGGCTCTGGAACAGTGGTCGGTCAGCTCCAAGCGGGTAGTTGTCCGCCTGTCGTCGCGCCGGTGTCACCAGGGCCGCCTGCCTCAGGGATCTGCACTAGTATGGACACGGCCGAGTGGTCACAGTAAACTGTACAGGAACGGTACAAAGCACAACAGAGAGTTGGATTTATTTTACTTGACTTTATACCAATGTTGTCTTTGTTCCATGACCATGAGGAGGTTGACACTCCAGTGACTTCATATAAAAACAAAAGTTTGTAAACTTTGCAATGAGGTTTTTTCTGAATTAAGAATTTGGAATCAAACGTAAATAACTTTCATGAATCCCGAGTAAGCTTTATTTGCTCTCCGTAGCCCAAGTTATTGCATGGTGCCTCTTACTTTTCGTGCTACTCATTTCCACGTTATTTGAAAAGATGTTTGGGTGGATCCAAACTAATTTTCCATTTTATCAGATAATATAAATTTTTCTGCAATTCTTTCTTCTCTGTTTTTGGTGGAAGAAATCAAAGATTTTGTGTGCACGAATGAAATTTGCTAGATATGTTTTTTTGGACCCTTATTCGAATTAAAATTAATCATGACGTAATTTATTTATTTTTAGAAAAAAAAGTTACCAAATATAAACTTTCATCATCTTTCGTTGTTTTCTGGCCAGCATTAACCTGTGGTGATGTCGCTTCTGTCAGACACCAGGCACGCTCCGCTGGTCAGTTGACCAGAGGCAGAAAGAATCAGATGGAGTTCGCAGGTTCATGTCAGACACCAGGCACGCTGCCACCTGCTCCAGCATTCACGCACGTTCGCTGTGCTGCATGTACACGTCGCACCGATGCGACAGCAAGTCCAGCTGACGACCGACATCCGCTTGGAGTGGAATTCTCTCGTCTACGGAGGGCTTGCTGGAGAGGTCGCGGATGCGTCGCGCAGCTGCCATGGCGTTTGTGACGTACACGGACAGCGGCTTCAGTGGTTTTTGCCGATGCTCCACCTCTGATTTCTGTGTCTCGAATTCCTTCGCAGCTGATCTCAGACGCAGGTCGACATCTGGCAGAAGAAATCGACTGGCCGTGTCCGCGGCGGCACCGCTGGCAGTTGCGGTGGTGGTGGTGGCGGTGGTCGCTGCGTACTGTGTGGTAGCAGCCAACGGCCAGCAGCAGGAAGAACGACTGATCGGCTACAGGGAAGCCGAGTGAGTGATTCAGAGCGTGTGTGGTACAAGGAAAGGAAACGTATGCAAGTGTGTAACGTGTGTACTGTTCGTGGCTGCTGT
>SZWC01028716.1:0-12286 GCA_023375785.1 Penium margaritaceum
ATAGATATAGATATAGATATAGATATAGATATAGATATAGATATAGATATAGATATAGATATAGATATAGATATAGATATAGATATAGATATAGATATAGATATATATATAGATATAGATATAGATATAGATATAGATACGGATATAGATATAGATATAGATATAGATATAGATATAGATATAGATATAGATATAGATATAGATATAGATATAGATATAGATATAGATATAGATATAGATATAGATATAGATATAGATATAGATATAGATATAGATATAGATATAGATATAGATATAGATATAGATAAGATATAGATATAGATATAGATGGACATGTCGAGAAAGTTCCAAGAGTGTATGAAAGAGAGAGATTCTTACAAAAATCACAAAGTGCGACTTTGGATTTTGTTGGATTGAGCTTTTGGGCCACATCATCAACGACGGATGGATCATCGTGGATCCAAAACAAATGACAGTAGTTGCTTTTTGGTTGAAATTGACCGAAGTCCGAGACGTCCAAGTTTTTGTCAGCTCCGTTCATTTCTACCGGCATTTAATGTATGATAATCCCAAGTGTAAATGCCTCTTTCCAATTCAACTCGAAATTCAATCGAGTGGCGGTGGGGCGAAAACGCACAAGAAGCATTCATCACCTTGCAAAATGCCCTGAACATGGCGCAAGTCTTTGATTGGCCAATCTAAATCTCGACTATGCCAAGGGTACAAACACCTTCAATTGTGACATCGGCGTGATTCTCTTAGAAGATCAAGCAAGCATAGAGCAAGTGACCGCGTATGTGTTACAAAAGATATGAGGACCAGAGCTCATCTATTCTGTACACAAGAACGAGAGGCGTGCTGTTGTACAAGCATTTAAGACATGGCGGTGCTATCTCTAATGCTGCCGATGCATTGTACGTACCGACCATTGAGCATAAGAATATTTCACAATGCAGCCAGACCTCAATCAATGTCAAGCCTAATGGATGGAGTTCCTTGAATCAAGGTTCGACTATGATATTGAGTACCAACTACGCAAAACCAACCCAGCAGATGCTCTTAGCTACTGACCACACTTGATGGCTAATATAGCGACACTTTAACCGCAATGTGATCCGTATCTCAAACAAAGCTTGACACATGGCTAGGAATTGCATGGTGGATACGAAAAGGCCAATTTCAAATGTGACATACCCTTTTGGCAGTGACGATTCACTCCCCAAGTTGTTCGTCCCTGAATGAAAAACTGTGACACATGCTATTCAAACTTGCCACAACACCAAACTAGGTGGATCAAAAAGGCCAAGACGCTGAAAAGGCTTGCAAAGCACCACTGGTGAGACAAGATGTAAGCCAACTCGGTCAAGTTTTGCAAATTCTATGACACGTGTTAGTGGCAAAATTCCTATTGCACGCGGGCACCTAGACTTCTCTAGCCAGTCCCCATTACAACCAGAGCATGGACCGATATCTCCGTGGGCGTTGTCTGTGAATGACTTGTGACACTTAGGGGATATGACATAATTTGTGTGGTCTTCAAAAGGTTTTCCAAAATGTCCCACTTTATCCCAACAACAACCATCGTCAGCGCTGAAGGTATTAGAAAAATGTTTCCCTATGTTCTTGAATTCCCATCAGGTCAGATTGAAGTGCTTCTGCTCCTTTTACTTCTCCTCATATGTGTGAGAGTCTTGATTTGACCTTTCGTCACACATCTGTATTGAGCACACAATTCACAAGCCTGAATTCCTTGTCACAAGAAGCTGCCGTTCTTTGTCATTAAGAAATGACAAAGAACGGCATGATCTACTAAATACTCCTACAGTTGCCTAGTGCTGAATAGTACAAGTGTTGAGAAGTCTGGATATCTCTGTCTCGCGCGATGTGTCCGCGCTGGACGTAGGTGGGGCTGACGCCTCGGTCTTTGGTCGGACCGGACAGCATAGCGTCGCTCCGCTCCAAGTTGCCACGCTGGCAAGTCCACTGCTCGCTCGCTGCCTCTTGCTCCCTGGTGTCACTGCCCAGTATTGTGCAATACCGTGTGGAATAAATTCAATTGCTCCGCATCCTCCTGTCAGAACACAGGTACCACGGGCAGGGGAGGCATGGGATTACCCTCTCTCCTGACCCAAGCATAGAGGTAGTGTAGAGGATAGGAGAGTAGTTAGGCGGAGGGTCAGGGGAGAGAGTGGCGACCTCTCCCCTGGCCCTCTTGCCCATTTTGCTTATGTCAGAATTGAGTTTGGACTCAAACTATGCAAGTTGCAACATCCCGCCCTTTTTGGTCCAATCTCATTCGTTGATCATACGCAAGTCATTTCTGGGTTTGTCTCTGCTTCCCCCCTGTCTTTTGCATCGTTCAAACTGGTGGGTTTGCGAACAAGAATCGAGGCGTAGGTGGGTAGCGATCAGAGAGACATCAGACAAGAGATTGGAGAAGAAGAGCAGTGGAACCGGTACCTTTCCTCTCCTCCTCACATCACTAGTTTTTAACATAGGTTTACAAGGTTTCCCCAACTGCCCCTCTCTCTCTCACGGTCCGCTGGTCAAGCAGTCAAGCAGTCAATCAGTCAAGCTGAGTACTGTCGCGTAATGAGGATCGAGTCGCATCAGACATGTGTGAGTCCCATTCTCTCACACAGTTCCAGGTGCTGTTTAGTTTCAAGCGACTTTGTCATGATGTCCGCTTCCTGTTGCTTGGTTTCCACATAGACCATTTCCACTTCGCCTTCTGCCACAAGATCTCGCACGTGGTGAAAATGACGTTTCACATGATTTTTCGTGTCATGGAGCATAGGGTCTTCAGCCAAGGCAATCGAACTCTACTTATCACAGTAGATGACTGTCGGTTCCAATTGGTCAAAGCCCAGTTCACCAAGTAGCATCCGAAGCCAGAAAGCCTCTTGTGTGCACTCATCTGAGAAATGTACTCCGCTTCTGTCGATGAGAGGGCAACAATGGATTGTTTCTTGGATCTCCAGGATACAGGCCCCCCATTGATTTTGAATACATAGCCTGATGTTGACCTGCTGTTGATTTGATCTCCCGAGAGGTCGGCATCACAAAAACCAGTGAGAAAGGGACCTATGGTTTTTGTATACCTGATGGAAATGGTGGCAGTGCTACTCAGGTAGCAGATGCAACGCTTTGCAGCTGTGATGTGATCCTTGGTTGGGGCTTTGCAGCCTTGACTAGGATTCCCACTGCATAGGTGTCCGTGCTGGACGTAGGTAGGGCTGACGCCTCGGTCTTTGGTCGGACCGGACAGCATAGCGTCGCTGCGCTCCAAGTTGCCGCGCTGGCAGTTCCACTGCTCGCTCGCTAACTCTTGCTCCCTGGTGTCACTGCCCAGACTTGTGCAATACCGTGTGGAATTAATTCAATTACTCCGCATCTTCCTGTCATGACACAGCTACCACGGGCAGGGGAGGCATGGGATTACCCTCTCTCCTAACCCAAGCATAGAGGTAGTGTAGAGGACAGGAGAGTAGATAAGCGGAGGGTCAGGGGAGAGAGTGGCGACCTCTCCCCTGGCCTTCTTGTCCATTTTGCTTATGTCAGAATTGATTTGGTCTCAAACTAGGCCACTTGCAACAGAAGGAGCAACACGACTTTTTGTAAACAACATCGTACGATTATAGTGCGTACTAAGAACCATCACAAGCGAGCGAGATGGTCAATTTACCAGTCATGTCTTGCGCAAGCTGGTGACTTGCTATGAAATTCAAATCCTACTTCTTACATAATTCTACCCTCAAACCGACGGCCAAACCGAGTAGACCAATCAGACGCTTGAACAAGTCCTCCAAACATTATGCGGGCCACAAAGGACGGATTTTGGAAGTCAAACTTTGAACCACCAAACTTGCATATAACTCAATGAACGTCCACTACAATTGGCAAAATACCATTCAAACTGGTGTATGGCAAACTTCCTGCCACACCAGCTGGACTTCATACCCAAAGCAACATTTCTTGTGGCTGACATCCTATGCCGCGCTTTCTCTGCAATCTACAACAAAACATCGCAGATGCTTGCAAAGGTACAAGCAACAATGAAGACAGGAGGTGACCAACATCATAACGAAGATGTGTTTACTGCTTGGGACAATGTTCTCCTCATCTCGGCGAACATCAAACTCCATAGAGCAGACTGTTTGAAACTCAAACTTCGATGTTTACAACCGTTTAAGATCGAGCGCATGCAAACCCCTATGGTTGCGCGACTCAAACTCCCCAACACTATGCAAGTTCATCTGGTGATCCACATTAGTAGACTCAAGCACAACTAGGACCCCAAAAAGAGCTTCCCCAGCAGGAATGTATCTCCCATCGACAAGTGGAGGAGGACATGGAGTACGTCATTGAGGACATCCTTGGCCATCGACAACGTGGCAAAACAACGGAATATCTTGTAAAGTGGCACAGCTAGGATGTTGCGCATAACAGCAGGGAACCCTGTGACAACTTCCACCATGTTGACTATCTTATCAATGGGCATTACGGCTACATCTGTACACACGCTGGGATGTTGCACCTGAAAGGGGGGGAAGTGTTACGTACATGATGTACAAGAGTCCCTAATCTTTCTGACTGGGCATTTATGTCACTACACAAGTAGCTCAATACGCATCGAGACCTCCATTTTTAATCCAACGGACGAGGACAATTTGACCAGCTGCCCTTGCCCTTCAGCGATGTTTCTCGCACATTCCAACAACTTCCACCACTTTTGAAAATCATTGACAGAAGTGTGAAGACCTTTTGGTCTACTTCTTGAGGCATCAAGAATTATCAAGATTTATAAAGATTCATCTCGTATTTTTGTTTTTGATCTTTGAAGCCCACGGATTCCTCGGCGGAGCTTCTCAATTCGACCACTCATGACGCAAATGAACATGCGTCGCTCGACGATCGACCGAATGACCCTGACCTTGGCTTCTCATTTGTAACTCGACACTTGTATACATGTGTTAAGTTGTAATGACACTTGTCTTGGAAGTACACTTACCGCTTATTCAAAACTTCTCAAGCGACTTAAATTCTCAAACCATGTTCTGATCATACCTGTTCACCATCTTCGCTCCGTTTTGCATAACAATGGTGAGATTACTGGCCGTACAAGGGGTGATGGAAACAAGCTATTTGCAAGTGGTAGATTGTGTTTGGTTTAGATCTAGGTACATGCATGCAATTGTTCCTTGAAAAATTGTAAGCCTGCTGGGAATCCAAGGAGACTAACGACCGCTAGCTCCTAAGAAAGCCAATCGCGGACAGACGTGTCCAACGGCATATCCGATTGGGAACGTCCGATAATGCACCTTAGTGAAGGGGTGTTTTGCTGGACGTCAGGTAGATCGAAATCTGTTCTTTATGTCACGAGGAACCAACTTCGCACATGCAAGGTAGCCTTTTTGTCGGGAGGGAGCCTCGCAGGACGCCTATGCATGCCCTGGGACGTGCACCAACCGTAACAAGACCCACAAGGGACCAACAACATCACGAACAGTCTACTTACCTCCACAGACCCTATAAACACCCGGTGGGACACCCTCAAATCGTCCATCAAAGACTTTGCCAGAAGATACAGTAAAGAGGAAGCTTGAAGGAGACAGTGCACCATTCGCCACCTCCAACACCTAATCACCAAGCTAAGGCGGCACGCAGGAAGACCTCTAATCGAGCGCGCGGTGACACGAATGCGAGAATGCCTAGCAAAAGCACGGTACCAGCTGAACTCATACTTACAAGACGATGTGGAATTCCTATACATTAAAGCAAAAACGAATCGCCTCACTGACTCTGAACGCCCATCCGCGTACCTTACACCAAAGGTACATGCCAGGAAAGCTCAGAATTTCCTTGTTAGTCTGCAGGCCCAAGATGGCACCATAGCTACCACACACGACGAGATAACTCAACAAGTCCATTCCTTCTGGACTTTTCTTTGCCCGCCAATCCACACCTCAAGCTTGCGGCCGCCTCTTTGCCTTCCCGCTCCCAAGACTCCCACACTTTGTCCACCAATTTGTCAACAGACCATTCTCATGAGACAAGTTACATGCCGCCCTAAAGAGCCTACCACCTAACAAATGCCTAGGCATCGATGGATTAACCCGCGAATTCTACCTTGCTTTTTGGGACTCACTCTCATCACCCCTCACAGATGTCGCAAACAATATTCTCACCACCCGCACCTGCCCACCATCCTTCCTGTGCAGCGCCACCATCCATATCCACAAGAATGGACCTAAAAACGACATTGCCAACTACCGCCCTATCACCCTCCTCAACACGGATTACAAGATAACAATGAAGGCAATAGTATTTTGTCTTGCACCCGTCCTCCCTACCCTCATCCATGAGAACCAAACAGCCTTCATACATCAGTGCAATATCTACCACACAGTTAGCACCATCCTCGACATACAACAATACCTAACCAACTCATCACGCCGTGGTCTTGCAGCTAACATTGGCTTCAAGAAGGCATACGACTCTCTCAGCCGTTCATACATGCTTCATGTACTCCGACAATACGGGCTGGACGGTGTAGTGTCCAACGTGGTTGTAACAACACATACAGATACCACCACATCAATACTCGTCAACAACAACCTCACAGCCCCTATCTCGGTAAAATCTAGCGTCAGACAAGGCTGCCCCTTGGCCCCTGCCCTCTTTGCCTCGTCCCTCAAAACTTGGCTTACCTCCCTTAGAATGGGTTGCCTCCTAGGTATTTGCATTTACAGTGAACGGCTCTTACGTGCACGTCGCCACACAATCCACGCACAAGCCTATGCTGATGATGTCACTATATTTCTCAATGATGACAGTGAGCTCTTCTACCTTCTCCCCTCGCTCACTAACCTACATGCTGCATCTGGCCGTGAGCACCACCGAACCAAGACATGCATCGTCCCCATTGGGATGGAGCCACACAACCCCCCTCCTTCCGGCACACCTTTCCCCAGGAAAACATTGTCAGAACACGTGCTTGGTGTCTTCATCGCCTCCAAATCCAACCCAGCATACACATTGGATCCTCTACTACACAAATTCGTCTAAAAGGCAAGATCCATGGCGTCCGCACATGCAACCACACTTTGGAGGGTCGCTCTAGCACAGGCCTACCTCCTCTTATCTGTCGTCTACCACGCCATCATTCTACCACCCCCACCTGAGTACGTCCAACGCATCAGGAGGACTGTACACAACCTTATGGCCGGTGCATCAGTGGTTGATGATACGCTTCGCTTTTGCCGATTTAATATGTCCACGCTGACCCGCCCAAAATGTCTCGGCGGTCTTAACCTCCACGAGCCAAACATCAAACTCACCTCCCTTCATGCTCTCTGGGTACCAAGATGTGTCCTCTGCCGTACAAACTTGTGGAACTTCCTTGGCAAAATTTTTCTCTCCTTCCCCAGAGAAAACCCCCTACCTTTATTATCCTCGCATCCCCTCATCACCCAACGCATGGCACTCAAGCAAAGATGGAAGACGTACATAACGGCCTTCCATGAGGTTTTGCACCCCATTAAGGATGCTCCATTTCTCCCAAAAGTTCTCCTGCACAAAAGACTTGCATTTAACTACCAAATCACCCGCCAAAATGGAAGACCCTTTGGTACTCGCAATACTCACGACTTTCTTCTCACACTAGTTGTGTCAAACATCCTCTCGCCACTAGATAGTGGTGGCTTTCGCCACTCCACTATGTCAGAAATTCGTGAACGATTCTCTGTTCGCAAATCCAACATACAACGTGAAGTCATTGATAGACTTCCAGAGTGCTGGGAAACAACATTGCGCTTCGCCTCCCCCCCACAGCAGACGTCCTTGCATCATGCAACACATGGTTTGTTCAGAGTGCGCATGAATAAGACGCACATCCACCAACAGTTCTACGCCTAGAATAGGTTGAGGGGGACTCCCTCATATGCACCCCATTTGCAAACCCAGTCCGCCTCTCCTGCCCCTCAGGCGATCCCCGCCCCTTCCAACCCACCAACATCACTCCAACATGCCTCATACCTTGGACGAGTAGCATTGACTGCCCGGGCGTGTTCCGCCAAGCATGGACACACTGCCCACACGGGCTCCACCGAGTCTATGACATGCTAGTCAAATTAAATACTCCACGAGACTACCGCCTTCACCTCACTAAAACAATCATCCCGTCCACTCTTGCAGACCCTTACAATGATTGGTCCACAATCACAGACTCACTGTCCCCTTGGACAGAGATCCTTGTGAACATCCACGACCCATGGATTCCAGCTGAGGCAAGAGGTGTAAAAATCAGAATTGCGTGCCATGCCCTTCAAAGTGAAACACGCATGTCACCCATCCTTGAGGAAGATGACCAAAAATGTTCAATCTGTGGTGAACTAGAAGACAACCTCCACATCTTCCTACCCAGGCAATATCTATCCGACCTCACATCCTATATCAAGCACGTACTCTCTTCTATCATTGGAATTGCTAACCCACCATGATTTTGTGCTCCTCTTCGACACCCTCCTTCCCCCTCCAACTACCCCCCGGCTTTGGTCCATTTTCCACTCCGTCTTCACTTATCTTGTTTGGCAAAGGCGTTGCAATGCAAAATTTTGCTGTCAAGTGTGGCCACTTGTAAAATCTGCAAACGCACTCCGCTTCCATACAAAGACAACCCTTCGATTTGCATTTATGGCCTTGAAAAATGACAGAATGCGTCGTTGCTTCTGGGATGAATCTAAAAAACTTCCCATCTACTATCCTAGTAACCAGCCTATGCTCCCCACACACCTACACCCCGCGTTCCTTTGGCCAGGTGATGGCGAAGAACCAAGGCGGTGTATTTAACGAGAGCAACAAGAGCGGTGAGCGCAAACGCAAATGCATGTCACTGTCAGCTGACCCATCATCATCTCGACGACCTGCAGCGCCCAACCCCCATTAGACACCCCCATAGACACCTCCCCCACCACCACCTCCCCCACCACCCCCTCTGCCAGCCCCAACGGTGGAACTCCCCGCCTTGAACCTTGCCCTCATCTCCACCAACAACCAGCCAGGTCTCCCTATCCCTGCCGTGCCGATAACAGGACGCTTCACCGTTTCTACCGATCAACAATTCATCCTCCTCGCATAATTCCCTCATCAACACTTGTCTTCGCTACCGGACCTATGCCGATGCGTGGAGGAGCACATTCATCTCCACCCAGACTTCTTTCCCATGCCTCTCGGCACCCCAGTATCTGAGAAGCCAGGACCCCACCTCATTGTCACTATACGTAGCTTCCCCACGCCGCCCAACCTCGGCAAAGCCTTCATCTCCCTCACCTTCCGCAATGAGGAGGCTTGCAACGCCTTCCTCGCCTTGAAGGACATCAAGGTTGCATCACCCTCCGGCCCTACCCTTGGGTCCCCCGCATCACAACCGCCGGATGAGGCAAGAACCCACACCTCGGCGGCAGCCTCTCGTCACATCCTCTTCACCGCCTCCCTCTCCAAGACCATCCCATGTGCACTCTTCCCTCAGTCAACGGCCTCCATTGGAGAGCGGAGAGTGAAGGTTTTCATCAAGGACGTCCCTCCATCATTCCGCGCGAAAGAGGTGAAGGCATACTTCACCCAACCATCCTCCTCTCCCGCCTCGGGCTCATCGCCTGCCCCTGCATACTTCTTGGACATCACCGACGTCAAGCAAGAGACAGATAGACGCGGCCGATGGGCTCTTGATCTTTTCACAGGATTTTTGGTTGCCCCACCTCACGACCCAGAACTTCTCCACATCCCCCCCCTCCATCAGCTGGATCACAACTTCCCCATCATCACAAAGGTTTCCCTTTCTATGCAGAATTGCACGCATTCCCATGAGAGACACCTCTCAGACGCACACGACGCTTTTTTGAAGAGAGGCTGCAGAGAATCTGCTCGCCTTGATGTCCCGTGTGCTATCGCCAAAGCCAAACTCTACAGCAAGCTTCCCCTGACTCCCACAGTCCAAAGAGTCTTTAGTGACCCAAGCATTGCATTCATCAGCAACAGCCAGTTCCCTTATGAGTACACTTGTGCTCTCCCTCGCTACAATGCCCACGGCTAAGGTATCCTCTCATGCTTCCTCTACGTTCACAAGGAGAACCACATTCCCTCCATTCTTGCCGGGGAGGCAAGGTTCGTCTCATTGGATGTCCCCATCCGTCAACTGAGGAGACGCCTCAACCTCCCAAACTACCCCCCCAATGCCACCAAAAACAAAAAAAGAGAGAAAAAAGAAAAAAGTATGGGGCTGGGGGG
Source organism: Penium margaritaceum (assembly GCA_023375785.1). Lineage (NCBI taxonomy): Eukaryota > Viridiplantae > Streptophyta > Zygnematophyceae > Desmidiales > Peniaceae > Penium > Penium margaritaceum. Next base: position 10,288 of record SZWC01028716.1, read on the forward strand.
GGGGGATGGGTGCACTACATACCATGTTTCCTTCCTCCTCTACCATTAACTCAACCTCCTAACCACTACCATGCCTATACCTATCAATGCTCGCGCTCCTCCCTCACTCCCCCGTATTCCACCCTCCCCTAAGCGTTTTGGATGCCCCAACACCATGTCTCGTCTCCGCCGTGGGCGCCCCAACACCCACCGCTCTCTCTTCGCCTCACTGCCTCATTCCCTCCCCCCCTTCACTGGCTGTCCATTACCTCTACACGACTACACTCCCTCCCTTCCCGTCTCATAAGGGGTCCACTATGTGCTCGTGGAGATGGGCCATCCTCACCCCTTCCATCTCCTTTCCTACGTCTCCCTTCTTGCGGGATAGACTGATGCCTCCGAGCGCGCTATCCCGCCAACTGTCAGTAGTCGGGACCCAGTCTACTGGCAGTTCGCCAATCTTGCGAGGTTTGCGGCAGAGGTTGGTTAGTGGGGTCAAATCCCACACTACCTGAAATGGTGCATACACTGGCTCCTCCTGAGGAGTATCACGGGCTCTAGCCTAAGTCATCGCCAAAGCACGTTTGGGGTGGCGTGTGCAAGGTGCGGTTGGGGTTTTTTCCACCGTGGCGAAGGCCAAAAAAAAAAAAAAACAAGAGGCAGGTGTTCTACGCTAAGCGTGTATGGGATTACATGCTAACCGAGCAAAAGTATTCATATTGGTATCTCTTAAGAGGCCAAATAATTGCCTGCAATGTGGACCACAGAATGGAAGGTTTACCATGAGAATTTAATTCATCCATAAAAGCAAAAACTGGTTGTAAATGGAGTGCCAAACCGTCACCCGCATTCGTTCAAACTAATTTTTTTGTTCGCCCATTGTGTATGGTTTGGGCGAACTCCTTCTAAACTACATCAAGCCACGCTAGATTTTTTCCAGCTTGTGTGGATGTAAATTTGAAAAAAAACACAACCAAAAAGTGGAATAATGCGCTTGACAGTGTAGTATTATGTATTAAAAAATCACCAACATATTGAAGAAGAACCTCAAAAGGTATTTCTTCTCTCTTTATAATGAATATGGTTTTATCTGATGATTAGTTTATTTAAATGAGATTAATTTGTTCTTGTATTGTGAGCATGCTAGTTTCACACGTTTATTATGAACTTCAGTAAATAAAACATGATCTTTGACAGATTTGGATGAATCTAGAATGTTTCCTTATGTTGTAAAAAATAATATGACGTAATTATAGGCAGACTTCAATTTATTTACCTTTTTGTATGACGTTGGTTGAATTTATTTTCTTTCAATTATATTTTGACCCTGTTTGGAGCCAGGTTCAGGAGTCTCAAGAGTTCAACATGACGACCAGTTCCGTGAAACAGCACAGGGCGAGGCCAAGGGGGAGCGACATAGAGTGTAGAAATCGGTGGAGTACGTCGCGTCGAAAGGGAGGAGCTCTCAGTGTTTTCGTCGCGAATGGTCACGAATGAGGTCGGCTTTGCCGACGATGACCGTTTGTCACACGGGTCTCACCGCGTCGCGTCGTCATAGAGCGTAACTACCCCTTTCGAAGCTACGACGTATATTCGTGCACGAAGTTATGATTATGTCACAATCGTATCCGTTGTGACACCCACTTCATTTCGTGCTCTCTTTCCTTTTAGTCGAGAGTCTGTTTTGTACAACTTTCTTCCCGTCTGTGGAATAATCTATAGGTTTTATAAAACTCTCTCACGTGCTTCTAAATATCGATGTCTATGATGCATCTCTTTATAAAAAGATGCATCGCGACATCTCATTCGCGATTTTGGGTCCTTTTCCTCGTGGAAGTCAGAATGCGACCTCAGGATCCCTTTTGTCTTTTGTAACTGCCACATGGATCCAAACTTGACCGTGCCAGCTGGCATGGTCAGAGTTTGGCAAGCGGTTTTGACTTAAATTTGCGAAAACGTCAAAACGTTTGCGCTCTACAGATATAGATATAGATATAGATATAGATATAGATATAGATAT
>SZWC01028718.1:6114-23030 GCA_023375785.1 Penium margaritaceum
ATCATTTGCCGCGTGGTTAGCGCTCGCGTCCCCTTCCCGACGCAGATTCCTCAGCCCCGTTTTCCTGTGATGAATACTCCTCTTCTGCCCATCGCGTTGTCTCCATGCCGTCCAACTTTCGGTGGAGCCCTTCTTGTTGATCTCGTCATTCCGTACCCCGCAACTGCTGTAGTTGTCCCGCCCGTCTTCATTCGTCTTCATGCAAACAGCATGTGCTGTCCTCTTACAATAGTCACGTCTTCCGTGTGGTGCCTCCACCTGCCTTCTGCGTCTCCAGCACACAATGCCTGTTGCTGCGTTGTGCTCTTGTCCCGTACTTCCGTGGGAATTCCCTGCTTGATCTTCTGGCAGGGCACGCAGTTCCAACCTCCTTCTTTATCCACCATCCCACGTTCCTCATGCATGTGGCGTTTACAACGCCGGCATTGTCTGGCACGTATACCCTCTTCTCACACCACGGGCAGCTACCGGCACGAGATGTCCTTTCTCCCACCGGCTCCTTGCCTATGCTTGCGCCCCTCGCATCTCCTTCCACCAGTGTACTGCTCCCCATCCAGCTGCCTCGTCCAACCCCCGCTCCTGCCACGGCGTCTTTGTTCCCACTACCTTGTTCCGTCCCTGCTTCAGCCATAGGCCTCTTTGTCCCCTTGCTCCTTTCTGGCTCTGCCAATGACCCAGCGCTTTCGCTCCATGGATTTTGCACAGCCCTTGCGCCGGTTTCTGCTGCCTTCCCTTGCACTCCCGTGGACGCCTTTTGCAGCCCTCTCGATGCTCATCCCCTTGCCGGTGAGGGGTGTTGTGGACCCCTCTCTGCTCCTCTCTCCCTCTGTAGTCCTCTTGACGTGGTGTGATGGTCCCATCGTCGTGTCGGTACATTATCAACAGGAGCACTAAGCCCTCCTCTTAGTCCTAAGTGCCCAGGTACCATAACTCCTCGCATAGCCTTAGTTCCCCATCCTTGCTGCATCCCTGGTACACTCGGCATGCCTGAGTGCCGGGTAGGTAGATTATCTGTCGATGGTTAAGGGTGGGATTGCGTGTCTGATCCTCGTAGGGCTGGTAGCCCGGGTGCTGCCGGTGGTAGCTCATCCCTCAAGAGGAACCACTGAGGTATCACAGTCAATACCTCATTCACCATCGCGAGTACCTTCCTCCTCACTTCATGGACATCCCTGTTCCTCAGCGCCCTCATGGCCAACACCGCCTTCCGAGCCGCTACTCCCTCTGGTCCTGGCAATGCCACTACATTGCGATAGAGTTGTTCCACTGGATGGGCGTCCACGTACGAGCGTGGCGTTGCCCTTTTCCCCATGTCCTATCGTCCCTCCTCCTCCTACTGCTTCTTATCTAGTTCCCGAGCCTCAAGGAGTCAAAGCTTTGCCACACATTTGTCGTAGTGGTCTCTCACCCTTGGCAGCACCTGCTCGCAAGGCCAATGGAGCGGCTGGTGGCATCCCTCACACCACTCGGTGGCGTTGTGGTTACCACAGTCGGTATAGTATAGGCGCCACTCCATGTCTGGCGTTTGCCGACCACCCCTTCCTTGCTCCTCTCTTTTTTTCGCATCTTCCCTTCCTGTTCTGGTGCGCAGGCTGGACAGACATGCACTGCCTTCTGTTACAGTGGCTCCTCTTCCCCACAGATGTAGTGGAGGGCCACCCTGCAATTGAAGCAGCGTTTCTTCTGTGTCCTCACCGGCCGCTTGCACTTCCCGCATTCTTCCGCCTCCTCCACTCCCGGGGTACTTGGTGTTGGTCCAGCAGCCTATCAACCTTCCTTGTCCATCTCCTGTTCTTATTCAACCAACCTCCGGATGCAGCTATTGTAGTACCGTCCCAACCCCAGAATCTCGGTTCCACACTTGGAGTGGAGGGGTGCTTTGCATTCATAGCACCAGGTTGCTTCCGTGGGGTTGTGCGGCTCTCGACAGGCTTCACACCTCTCAATCCAACGCTTAGATGCAGGCCTGTCTTTTCTCTTGTCTTCTTTGTCTGCCTTTGCCAGCATGATGGGTGCACACTTCTTGTAACATATCACCTTCCGGCGTACCCACACCTTTGGATACTGGCAGGCTGCATACAAAGGGTGTTCGCACACGAAGTAGCGGAACAAAGTGGTGGCGTCCATCGGCTCTTCACTGTTTCCATAGGGTTCCTTCTCGTCCTGCGGCACACTGGATTTCCCAGTCGGAACCCCGTATCCCGAACGGATCTTTTGTTCCTCTTCCTCCTTGCATAGTTCCTCTTCACTGTCCACCCTCATGCTCTCCTTCAAATTCGCCGCACAGGCCTGACACATCTTAATGTCGTGTAGGATGTCCAGGTCTAGGTCACAGTACGCAAGTTGTAGGCTGGCTTTGCATCCTTCGCACACCACCTCTCCTTAGCGGCAACTGGATTCTTACAAGTTGTACACAGTTATCGAGCCACGTCTTCCTCTCCTTCTTCCCTATCCTGATCCTCTGCCTCGATGCTTAGTTCGAGCTCCTCACCCCGCTGCTCCTCTTCCCGTTGCATTAGTATCTGTTATTCCGACTCCCATTATGCTTCTAGCTGGGAACTGGTTGGCCATAGAGACTTATCGTCAGGGAGCAGTGGTTCACATCTTGAAGGAGTGGCATTGATCAAGTTGAGATGCTCTTCTCGCGTGGGTGGAGGTTCCCTTTCCTTTCCTTATTACTCTACTTCTTTTCTTTGCTTCTTTTCCCCCGGCCGGGCTTCTTGGAGCCCCTTTCATCTCATCCTTTGTTGCTTCCCCTCTTGCTCCTCCGTTAATGCTAGTGATGTCTGCACTTTGGACGCAGCGCCAGATGCAGCTGCCACGGAAGACATCACCTCCTTTCCTTGCTGCTCTGCTGGTGCTGCTGTTGGTGCCTGCACCTTGGGTGCCGCACCGGATGCAGTTGCTACAGGGGGCAGCACCTCCTATGCCCACTGCTTTCCTGTTGCTATCGATGGTGCCTACGCCTCGGGCCCTGCACCGGATGCAGCCGCTGCAGAGGGCAGTACCTCTTGTGCCCGTTACTCAGTTGTTGCTATTGATGGTGCCTATGCCTCGGGCGTCGCACCGGATGCAGCAGCTGCAGAGGACAGCACCTCATGTGCTAGCTACTATACTGTTGCTGCCGATGGTGCTTATGCCTTGGGCACCATACCGGATGGAACTATTGTAGAGAGTAGCACCTCCTGTTCCCGCTGCTTTGTTGCTGTTGTCGATGGTGCCTGCGCCTTGCGCGCTACACCAATTGTAACTGCTGTAGAGGGCAGCATCCCCTGTCCTTGTTATGCTGGTGCCGCTGCCGATGGTGCCTACACCTCGGGCGCCGCATGGGATGTAGCTGCTGCAGAGGGCAGCACCTCCTTTCCCTACTGTTTTGCTTCCGCCGCCGATGGTGCCTGCGCCTCGAGCGCCGCACCGGATGTAGCTACTGCAAAGGGCATCACCTCCTATTCCCGTTGCTCTGCTGTTGCTGCCAATGGTGCCTACGCCTTGGGTGCCGTACCGGATGCAGCTGCTGCAGAGGGCAGCACCTCCTATTCCCACTGCTCCGCTGTTGGTGTCGATGGTGCGTAGGCCTCGGGCGCCGCACTGAGCATAACTGCTGCAGCAGGTAGCACCTCCTTTCCCTACTGCTCTGCTGCTGCTGTTGGTGCCTACGCCTCAGGCGCCGCGCTAGATGCAGCTGCTGCATAGGATAGCACCTCCTTTCCCTGCTGTCGGGATCTCCCAGGGCGCACTCTTGGTGTTGTCGCAGCCAACAGCAATAACCCCAAGCCGTGTCCAGCGTCTACCGCCGCAGGCACGGATTGATTATCCTTCGTACGTGGTGCTGTCGCAACGTGCGCCCGCTGCGCCCATTTCTGTCGAGTGGTTGTCGTTGTTGTACCAGGTGTCGCTCGAAGACTCTGGTGTTCTTGCTTTGTTCCCGACACTGGTTGCACTGGAATGTTGGGCACCACGCGTGTTGCAATCTCGCGGGGAGGGAGTTTTTCTTAGACCTCTGGTACTTTCCCTGGCAGTGCTTTCTGAGTTGTTTTGGTCCACCGGGTAGGGAGCTTATCCTTCTCAGCCCGTCGTCGCTTCCTAGTGATGTCTTCGAATTCTGCCGTGACACCTCCCGCCTCTTCTTCTTGTGCCTTTTCCTGATGTTCCTGTTGTTGTGATGTTGCGTTTGCTCCTCCTTCCTGCTCGCGTATTCCCTTGTATTCCTGTGCCAGGAGAGGCATCCCAATACCCGTTGAAACAAGCCGGGTCCCCCCGGCCGAAGTCTTGGGTGTGCGGGCTGCTGGAGTTGTAGTTGTGGTGATTGGTGGGGAAGGGCAGTCTAGGCGACGAGGAGACTGGGAGATGCCCACAATCGTTGCCGCCACTTCCTCCACGTCATCATCAGTGGCAACACGGGGCTAGTGTCGTCCAACAGTGATGGTCTGCAAATGGATCGGGAGCTTCTCAAGGCGCTTACGTCGCACCATGATATTGGAGGTGTGGCGGCCTTCGAGCCACACATAAAATCCGTCCACGGCCAAGACTTGGTAACACTGGTCGAGGAGTGTTGCTTCTTTCTGTCATCGCTTATCCACTTCCTCCCGTTTTGGTCACACACTGTCCCCAACTTGGAGGTCGTCGAGAATGAGACCAGCGTTAGGACGGTCAACCCCGCGCTGTGCAGCAACAGACCCCCGAGTTCGAGCCACTTGGAGGCACTTATGAAGCCAGACATCCCGTTGTTTCATAAACTCCACCTCGTCAGCCACGGTCGCACCCTCTTCCCGTGGCGGCACCAGCGCATTCAGCATGAGCAGCAAGGTGATCATGGTCCAATGCTGCTGGCCGTGAGGCACCATGTAGGACGAGAAGTTGGTAGAAGAATGTGGTGTGATGTATTGGTAGACAATGTCTTCGAGCTGCTCAACCCAAGGCGCATTGTCCTCCGACAGCTTTTAGATGGTCTGCATGATTCTCCCATGCATACGCTCAACGTGGCCTTCCGCGTGTGGCCGATATGGCACCCGATTCACAATCTCAATGTTGAAGTATGCCGCCACCTCGGCAAACTTCCCTCAAAAGTGCGAGCCATTGTCACACTGGATGATTCTTCAGCCTCTTCCACGATATATGACCTCTTCCTTTAGGAATGCTGCGGCGTGTGCTACATCGGCCTTGGGGACTGGCTGAGCCATGACCCGCTTGGTCATGTGGTCGATGCCGAGGATCCAGTGCATGTTGCCGCATTGGGTGGTGCGGAGGGGACCATGAAAGTCGATACTGGCCCTCTCCATTGGTGCATCGAGGCGGGCGCACAGGAAACGGGGCTAGTGAATTTGTTGACGAGGGTGATGGCAGAGGCAAGTTCCACATGTGGCGATGGCCTCCCCAATCTACTTCTTCAGTCCCATCCAATAAACATGTGGGACGAGATTCTCATAGACGGTGGCGGAACGCGCGTGCATCCGGTCTTCTACTTCCATGATGAGTCTGTCCCGTAGCACCACCGAAATGCACCAGCGTAGTGGGTATGCACCGTCCTCACGCCTCTAGAGCCGCCCCTGCAGCCACACATATTTGTCGAGTGTGGCTTTGGCATCGGATCAGACATGGGCGTCCGGGTAAATTTCCACCATGGTAAGCCCACCAGATAGGACCTGGGCCCTTGCCCAATCAGACCACTCGTTTGTTTTGACTGGTGGCTCCTGCTGCTGGTGCTCCAGGTCGCCCCTGGACGCCAGGGCCAGAAGGCGGCGTTGCATTTTCTCGAAGGTTTCTAGTAGTGGGGGTGCTTGTCCACCCGCAGACTCGGCCAGGTACTACTCCTCACCTGCCACTGCCGGAAGAGTGTCACTCCGCGTGTGCCTGGAAGAGCTGCGTGTGATGGCTGTAGCTACCGTGCTTGTAGAGGCCGTGGCGACGGGACGCCGGATGCGGGTGGAATTTCGTCGCTCCAAGTGCTGAGGCATTACAGGTGCAACATCAACCAATGGCCCGTGGGCCCCATCAGGGATGACTTCTGCTTGCGTAGGCTCAGGGATGGTAGGTGAATTATCCATCGGTACAAGTGTCACCCTTGGCACGGCATGTGACTCCGGGAGGGGAGGGGAAGCTGGTGCAACTCCCGTTTTGCCTCGAGGCGGATGATCCGCTGTCGGTGCTCCCGCCAGGGGTGCCGATGTCGCTGGAGCAGGAGATGAAGAGGGAGGAGAGGATGGGCGGGGAAGTGGACCGAAGACCGGAAGCGCGATTAGGGTTTGGCTTCGGAGAGGAGAAGAGGAAGGTGAGAGGGAAGAGAGAGAAACCAACGGATGATCCATCGGAGGTGATGCAGTCGTGGGACATGTGGCTGCTGGAACCATGGGTGTAGTGGGCTAAGGGTGTGGAGGACCACGGCGCTCTCCTCCTAGGGATGTGTCGAGGGAGGGAGGACGGGTACAGAGGGTAGGGCGGCTGTTGACAACGGATGGTCAGCTGTGGGAGGATTTCCACGGTCGCGGGGCGATGCTTTGCCACTGGTTCCGAGATCTGACGCCGAAGGGGGTGAACCGATCCGCTAATGGTGGAGCCAGCGCATAAGCACCCTTAGTGCCATCCCTTCACGAGGGTCGGCAGTTCGTACCGGAAAGACGGCTGTGAGGTTCACATAATCCTGCATATCTGCTTCCACATATGGATATGAGGCCCGCAGCACGATCCCACGGCGAATGAAAGGATGCAGATTTGCAGTGAGAGAACCTTGCCGGTGATACTACACCGCCCATTCGAGAAAGCAGGGGAAAGCACGTGCATCCCGGTGAAGAGAGAAGTCGAGGGGGTAGAGGAAGCGAATGAAGTCTTGTTGATGCAAGTTGCAACACCGCGCCAAGAAAGGAAGGAGGTTGGGCTGGGTTCGTTCTGGGTGGGTGGGGTTCATGGTCCAGTGAAGGAAGCAATGGAAGGCCGCTGGTTTGGCAGAAATGGAAAAATCCAATGCATACAGGTACCGTAACTCTTCCAAAATACTCCTCCCACTCATCCCGCAGCCTCTACACGGCACTGGTGAGGAATGCCCTGGCCACATCGCGAATCAACTATTGTAGGTATTTCTTGCGTTCTTCGACAAGCTACTTTGCACAATCAACCAACGTGCAGAGGGTGTGGTACTGCTGCGCGACATCCTCGTAGAGAGCCAAAACGCTCTCGTTGTTGCAACATGTCTCGCAGCTGAGCACAATTGGCTGTCCACTCCACCTCATACTCAGTGCGCAACTCTTGCAGGTCTGACAACTGCGCATATAGCTATTGCAATCCTGGGATCAAGCGGGCTGTCTTTGCATCTGTCCCCCGGAGAGTTCGGCCCAGTTCCGCCCCGTGGTCCATGAGGTACTGTCCTTCCACTACGGATGGTTCGTCACCTCTGTCCGCGGCTTTGTTCCATGCCTCTTGCAAGCGCCGCACTTCCTAGAGTCTCGTTTGGATGGCTGCTGCTTGGGCCTCGTGGTCTTGGAGGTGTTGCTGTCGGCTTGCACGGGTGGATTCGCATGTAGCAAGAGAGTTCCGCATGTTGGCCAGGTTGCTGGCAGAAATGCGCACATGTTCCTCATACACCGTTACCAATGCTCGGTACTGCTCTCCAAGTCTTTCCACTCTTCATGTCCAAGTTCGATTCCGGGTTATGCTGGAGGCAAAAGTCTGCCACAGCATCTCGTTGCTATGGGGGTCAGGCATGTCCGGTGAGGGTGCTGGCGTTGGGCATGGACCATCCATGCGCAAGGTGTGGAGTATGTTGTCTGCCTCGACTATGCTGAGAAACGCTGCTAGTGCGCTGGCTTCGAATCCAGACGTTGCAGTAGCGTCTGTCACGCGGATTGCGAGTTCCTACTCATACTGTGCCCAGCCGGCCTGAGCCATGTGTGGCGTGGGGCTAGTGGTGCCATTCTGTTGTTGTTCTCCAGCAGGAGTCGCAGGATGAGTGTCGTTATCAGAGGGCTGGGAGCTGTAGTTGTCCTTATCAAAGACTTTCGGATGCGTAACTGATGTGAACTATGGGAGCGAGAACTTGAGGGCTGCCGTCGAGAGTCGCAAGATACCGTCCTAGCAACCCGAGGCGATCCGGCGGGTTGAGCGTGCCGCCTTTGACGTCGGAGGCCAAGAGGCATGTCGGGCTCTGGATTATGTCGATGCATGTTCCACGGAACACCCACCGTTGATCTCTCCCGGTCGTGTGGAGACGTGTCCTTGTAAGAGGACTATGTCCTCCGAAGTTCTTGCTGATGCTCGCATGCATCGAGTGGTGTGGGCATGCAGCTCCGTCGGATACGGTGCATGATCCTCCGGAGAGTCACTGCTGTCTATGGACGATGCCGGTGCGTCAGTGACGATTTTCATGAAGCCTGCCGCGGTGGATTGATCGTCTGCATGCACGAGGCAGCCGGTAGGAGGCGCTTGCCCCGCCAGCAATCGAGCGTGCCGCTCATGTGGCACTTCTGTTGCTTTAAATTTAAGTGGGATATATGATGGTGCCTCGTCATGCATTTTTCCCCGAGTAGAATTTTCATGTTGCATGGTGTTAGCCAATCATGTGTGAGGAGAACGTCGTATGTTGTTGTGTCACACACTTGTACCGGTAGGCTTCGGTGAATATTTCCAACCTGAAGGGGAAGTAAGTAAATCTCTCCCTCTGATCGGGTGACTTATCCCCCCGCGGCTCCAAAGCAGAGGTGAACGGGTCGAATGAGGTTCGACCAATTGAGCCGTCGGATGACGCGTATGGTGATCGTGGTATGCGTCGCCCCAGTATCCACGATGGTGACGAATTTTACACCGGCGATCCGGACGGAGTATGAGATGGCTGTATAGATGAATTCTGGCAACGGTTGGCGACACAAGGTCATGGGTTGCCACGCAAGGCCTCTTGCATGGAGAATGTCATGAACGATGTGCTGAGTTCCATCGACATGATCCCTCATCATGCGGTGACCTGGCGATTCCAGCTAACAACTCACCCTCCATCCAGATGGTGCTAGCGTAGTGTTAATCTCCCCGAAGAAGGTCTCAAGTTGTGTAATTTGCCCTGGCAGATGAGTTAGGACGTCCATCCTGGGCAACGCAAGGTATGTCGGGTCAAAGAACTGCCGGATGGCATCTGCCACCGACGGGCACATTTTACTTTGCAGCGTCGGAGTCGCAAGTGGCTCAGTGTGTGCCACGGGTGTAGGGGCAGGGTCGCGTCGCATATGGCAGAGCCAATCCCCGTATTCCTTGTGCGTTCATCCTAGCGCATCCTTGAAAAGTTCTGTTCGTCTCCGTACATTGATGTGGCCGATGTTTGTGTTGTGCTGAGGAAAGCCCTCGAGAGGGTACGCCCAGCGGTACTCTTCAGCGGTGAGATCGCGCGTCTGACCCAGAATCAGACTTGTTTCTCCAAAAGGGGGCTCGTCAGGAGGTGGCACATCTCCGTATGACGGTGTCTCGTGGGAGCTGCGGTCCTTCCATCCTTCACGTGGTCATGAGCTAAGAGCATCTTCATTACGGTTCGCAAATACCGGCTGATATTTGATCGTGAGATTGTACCCTTGTAGAAGTAGGGCCCGTATGCCAAGAATCCCCTCGTGGTTTTTCGTTGTAAGCAACCATTGGAGGGCCTAATGATCCGTGAGGATGGTGAACGGTTTGCAACTTTTAGTGTCACATAGTCTCTGTAGAACTGGATGGCCCACAAGACCGCTAGGCACTCCCTTCAGAGGAGGATACTTAGCTTTTGCGTCGTTGAGCGTGCAGCTGCCATAGCATACTATCCTCATCATGCCGTCGTCTTTGCGTTGAGAAAGGATAGTCCCAATGCCCTCTTGTGAGAAGTCCGTTGTGATGACGAACGACAAGTTGAAGTTCGAGAATTCCAGCATCAAAGCCGTGATGAGACGGTGCTTAATCTCGACCCATGCGAGCTGACAAGCCTCTGTCCACTCAAAGGGTTCATCTTGGTGAGTGAGGCGTTGCAGAGGACAAACAATCTTTGCATGGTCACGTACAAACTTGCGGTAGAAGCTGACAAATCCCAAGAAGATCTTGACCTGGGATGATGTAATTGGGCACTTCTATTCACGGACGGCTGCAATCTTGGCAGTGTCTATAGATATCCCTTGTGCACTAATGATAAATCCCAGGAAATCCATGCTATGCGCCTCGATGAAACACTTGGCGGCTTTCAAAGGAAGATTTGCTGAGCGTAGGGCTGAAAATACGACATCCAGGGAAGCCATCAGTTCTTGGAAGCTGAACGCAGCGACCATGTTGTCATCCACGTTACAGCAAGCGTTAGGAAAATCCTGTAGCACTTGATCCATTATACGTTGAAACGTAGCACTGGCATTACACAACCCAAAGGGCATACGGGTGAAGACATAGAGCCCGTCCGGGTGATGAAGGTTGTCTCGAGCATAGAGTTTCGGTCCAAAGGAATAGTGTGCAAGGCAGATTTGACGTCTACCTTGGCAAACCAACCCTTTCCACGTTGTCGTTTTTGGATGTGGAAGATGAGTGGCATGGGGTAAGCATCCTCAAAGGTGACCTTGTTGTGGTCACGGAAGTCGACACATAACCGTTTTATGCCGTCTGGTTTCCCCATGATCACGAAGTTGGAACGCCATGGGCTTTCAACTTCGACAATCATGCCCTGCTCCTTAAGTTCACGCAGGCCTTCATTGATGATGCCCTTCTTGTCCTGGAGCAGGCAACGAGCTTTTTGTTCATGTGCAGGTGCGTCTCTTGTGTTGATGACATGTACCGTGTCGACTGCTCCGATCTCCATTGACTTGCATACAAATGCTTCTTCATGGTACGTGAGGAGTTCATTGACTTCTTGCCTCTGTTCCTCTGTCAGGCGCTCATGGAGCATGTGGCCCCATCGTTGGGACTATGGGACAGTGGATGGTGGCGGCTCTTCATCCCCCACCAGACTGGCCCCAAGATCAGGATCGAGATCCAAATAGTCATAGACCTACAGGTTAGAATTGTGAGAACCATCTGGTGTGATGGTGAGGGCCTTTGATTGACGCGGAGGTGGCCTGTCATCGAGGCGTAGCCAACCGACGTCACTCATTGGTTCCTCGTCTGAGTCTTCTGAATCGACATCTTCACAGAGAACGGTGTCACTGTCGCATACAAGCATCTTTCCTTTGTGCTCCACCTCCTTGATAAGATCATCTGGGACCATTGGTTGCGTGGTCGTCGGCATAAGTGGTCGGTCTAACACCTGAGGAGGCTCTACATGAGTTAAGGTGATTGGTGCCCGGTTGAGGTCACTGGGGCGGTCGTATTTCGTGTTGAGGAATAGCCATCTGGGAGATTCTGCTCACGGCTTGGGTATTCTATCCATGGGGAGCTGCGATCGATCATCCGTCGGAGCAGCTTGTGCTCGTATAGGGCATGACTGCTTGGGTTTTGGCGTGGGATTCATCATCTCTTCCTCCTTGGCTTGTGGTGAGACAACGGGAGAGGCATCATGCTTTGGAAATGCCAAGATAGAACTATTGACTGCGTGGTCCTCAGCACGGGCTTCCTCCAATGAGAAGGGATGATTGAACTTCGTAGGCATTGACGTCCTTGGACCCACAATCAGTGCTGCACAGGTGGTATAGCCTAACAAGGTCAGCTGTATGACTTCGTCAGCATAAAACAGGCTTGCTTGTCGGGGAATGAGGTAATGTGTTCTTAGCAGACGTCGTAGGTGCGGGCCACCATGACCTGCACGCGTACAATCTTGTGGATGAGGCCCACTTGCAAGGGAAGGTTGCATGCTATCAGATGCATTCGTAAAGACTTTGGATGTTGCTTGAATCTTGTGTTACCAGACTACCGCTTGTAGGACCAGGAGTGTGACCGTGGTGTAGGTAGCGCCAAGGTCGATGATTGCTACGAACATTTTGTCACATATCCACACAAAACAGCTAACCACTTCATGGTGGGGACCTTGCGTTCGTGGTGGTACAAGAGGCATGGGCCACCATCCCCACGTGTCACGTTCAGCTCGAATGGCTACCTTGCTGAGTTGATCATGTGAGACCTTGGTGCAGCTGAGGTGAATGCCGGCTGGCCGAAGCTTCTCGGCGTACTCATGTAGAACCACAGCGAAGTCCGAGAGATAGGTGGGATTTTGCTGTAAATACTCCTTCAGTGATATCTCCTATAAGGGGCGATGGAAGGAGGTTTGGACACCGGCTGTGGGCTCGTTGTGTGGCGAGGGTGCAAAGGACACCTTTTGGCGACACGGAGGCGTGGGACCCCTTGGAGGGCGCATGCGTGCTTGGGGTGGGAGTTTCAAGGGCATCGTCGAAATTTGACTTGGTAAGAGAGTCGAGCGCGCTTCAACACATGTTTGCAGGTCTGCTTCGGCCCGCTCCTCTTGCTCTTTGTATGGGCGCATGCGCTCATACATCACCGCTATCGAACATCCTTCCACGCCTTGTGCTTGAGCCAGCATGACTAGTTCCCGTTCCGCAGCTGTCGGAGGAGTTTCTGTGGTCTGTTCTTCAGAGCGGGGAAAACCCAATTTCACATTCCGTGTAGGCGTGTCTGAAGTAGATGGTTGAGTGGCAGCTGGTATGTCTCTCGTATCCCTTTGTTGTGCATATGATTTCCATTGCGCTAGTCCATTGCCCGCTAGACCAGAAGGACGGGTGGTGACATTGGGGCCGACCTCCTATCGGTCGACAGCAGGTCTTGGTCCCGCTGGTCTGCGCCCTTGGTATTGTCCTCCTCTGAGTGGCATGCCGGGTCTTGGGATGGGATTGGGACATTCCCGGTGCCGGTGGGTGAATTCTCCGCATCCATAGCAACTCCCGGGTGGGAAATTATGGGGGTTCATTGGGTTGGGTGCTGAAGCTCCTGCTGGCATGCGGATAGTGGGAGCCACATATTCCTTTGGAACGGACTGTTCTCGAGCCACTCGACATTTTATTTCTCTTTCGTGATGTTCCGCTTCCTCCTTCAGCGCGTCTAGTGTGCTGAATTGTCGTAGGTCCAACGTGTTGGCAATCAGCGGGACAATGGAATCACGGTAATACTCTTTAATCATGTGCAGGGGTATGTCAATGCAGCGCGTCGAAATCTTGGTGAACTTGTCATTGTGTAGCTTGATGTTTTCCCCGGCCTTCATGCGGATGGTACGAATCTGGAGCTTTGCTTTTTGAAGGCTCATGGGGTCGAATCGCTTGGTCATCCTTTCTGCCAGATCATCAAAGTCATCAAATGGACGTTCCTTATGCTCTATAGTGAACCACTCCAACGCTTTCCCTTACATTTCTGGGTGTACCGCTGGGACAATGTAGTCAGGAGATAACAGCCCATAGTCGAGACAGGTGTCCAACTTGGACAGCCACATGGCTGGGTCCTCCTCTGGTTCACCCTTGAAGACGTCGAGCTTTGGGAGAGTGTAAGAAGCTTTCACCACTGGATTCGAAGTCAGATCTCGCGGAGGCAACACCTACACCTGTACCCGTGGTGGGGCCCCCGGGTGGGGCGATGCGCTTGCGCCAGGCCAACTGCCTTAGTACCATCTGATGTAGCGATTCACCCTCCCCTCGGTCGAACACGTCCTACACCAGTTCCTCCCTGTCCACAACTTCCCACGTGGTGTCGTACTGAACTCGCCTATAATCACACGGTGTACTGCTTGCCTTCATGAGCCACTGATCCTTGCCTAGGTCTGGCTGTATCACCCGTTGATTTGGGTCTCTGCTGGAGTCTTCCTGCCATAGGTGTGACTGACGCTTTGCTTGCTTGATGATGAGATAACTACATCTTGGATTGGAGAGGTGGTATGGTATATTTGGTTGCCGGGGCCCCCGTGGGGATGTGGGCCTCTCTCAAGGTTTGTACTTGTCTAGTGGATCCAGTCGTGGATGAAGGATTCATTCCTCCTTGAGCTGGGACTTCTCGGCGGCGCGACGCTCCCAAAACAGAAGATGTCTTGCTCATCTGTTGCTAGTGTTGGGGTTGTTGCCCAGCATCTGGACGACGTGAGATCATAATGGATGGGCCTTCTTGTCGGGTTTCCCTTCTCTGTTGTTCCACGCCCTTTGGATTCTTCTCTACACGTGGTGGCGAGACATTGTTGTCCGAGGCCGAATGACGAGGGTGAACGACTTGGCGAGAGGAGAATGCCCGAGGACGCAAGATGACAGGCTGATGCAAGGCGTGCAAGGCCTGCACCGAAGGGTGATCTAGCGATACTTCTTCTTCTGCCTGGTCGTTCTAGGCATCGTTCAGGTCTATACACTCCCTGTCATGGGTAACAGAGGGTGCGGGTGAAGACGCCCTTGGGATAGAGAATTCGAGGCGCCACGGTACGTACTGTTCGAGTGTCCTGTCCACTGCCTCGTAAACGGTCCTTCCATCTGGAGTCGTTACTTCATGGAGTAGGACGAGGCCATCGTCTGCTGCAAGTTCCTGCTCTTCATCGGATACGTAGTCTTCCATTTGCATAAAGTCCCGCTGCCCATCGTGGAGGTACGTGTCGTCTTCCTTCGGATCTTCTTGTGTTGCGTCGGCCAATTGTGCTTGTCGGATAGCCTTCCACTCATGGAGTTCATCAAGACGTCGCAAGTGAAATTCTTCTTCTTTGTTGGGATCCATCTCGTTCTCTTCGTTGTACAATTGTGGGGACCGATCATCTACCGGATCCCACTCGAATTTGGTGTCTAGCCCTGGGGGATCTTTTGGGCTTCTCTGGGAGCGACGCGCAGTGGCAGCTTGCCTCATCTTGTCTTTCGTGGAGGCGTAGAGTTCTCCGGGACGCTTCCTTGAGCTGCCAATGGTGTTGTCAAATGATTCGCCGATGCGGTCGTACTGTCCTTGCACGCCGTAGGTCAGCAAAGGGGTACCACTGCGGTCAGGGGAATCGTTCGGGTTGGGATAACGCGTCGCCGCGGTGCCTTCCCTCTAGTCGGATATCCAACAGCTCCCTCCTCGGAGAACCGCGCTCCGGGCTATAGAGTGATCTGAAGGTACCTGCCACACTCGTCATAGAAGACAAGTGAGTCCCCGCTCACCGCACCATTAACACTGTTATACCCTTTTTCGCCATTGGCCGGAATCGGGTCTGACAGCATGCAGGGATCAGCTCTCGGTTGTGGTTTGCGTTGCACTATCCCACAACGTCGCTCACCTTCCTTCCTATCTTGCTCTTTTGCCCCACTAGTTCCCAGCGTGTTCTCATCGACCGGAAGACCTTGCCTGGTTCCTTCTCTTAGTTATTCAAAAGATCATTCACCGCATCAATGTGGGGAATATGTCATGCCTATTCCCTATGCCTAGGTAACTCACACCTCTTCCATTCCACCTTTGACGGGTTTCAAGATGACCACCGTGGTTATTCTAGCTGTATGGTTCATTGGAATTCAATCACTGACGGCCAATCGTTCACCGGATGACACGATATCTGCCTAAGACAATCATTCCCGATAGCAGAATGAGGACAATCTTAACAATTAGAGTACTTGCATTCACTCAAAGAAGAGACACACGAACAACATCTCTCTACTACCCATGCAATTAGTATCCTACATGTCATGAATGAACATACGCAAACCATACGCTTCCTGTACTGCCGGATCATCGGTCAGAGCAAGCCCATGCACGAACACTGTGCGGTTCACGCTGCCGTGGTCGTTTGCCTATGGAGCAGCGCGGCGCAACTCCAATGGACCGTCAACGCATCGGCCTGTGTGGGAATTCGATATGTGTTAGGTCGTCCTGCCGCAGGCGGAAGAGTTCTTGTCGGTACCGCTGGTAGGCTCGGAACGCCTCGGCCCGTTCTTCAGCAGCTTTCGCGGCGCGTCGTCCAACGTCACACGCAACCTCTTATGAACTCTCCACGTGACGGGGCTCTTCGTCACGGGGAAGTCTCCGGAGCCACGGTTGCCAGAACTGCTCCGTGGCCCCAACTGCAGGGTGATGCGACCATTGCAGCACTCCTAGGACCGTTGGTGCGCCGAGTCGATGGGGCATGTTGCACCAGCTGCACATGGCATGGAAAGTCATCGGCGAATCTCGAGCAGCTCTACTTGAGCTAGGCGGCTGGAGCTCCCGCGGAAACTCAGGACCAGGCCATGATGGTTCCATGACGTACTCCTCAGGAAGCGGCCTTCCCATTCGGGGATGACTGCACGCATTCACACAAGCACACACACACACACACCTAGCCCGGTCTAGCTTTTCTACTCTAACTTCTTGCGAGACGGGACACGAGTCCTGCTCCACGGTCTGGATCGAGTGAGGGGCAACAATCTCTCAGTCTCGCTGGTGGCCGTAGGGCTTGTCTTCCCATGCCAGGGTCACGTCACGAGTCAGTTGTCGGTCATTGGCTTGGGAGCGACTAGCGTCGGGTTTGAACGCCTCAGTAATCTCAGCGTCAGCAGCTGGTCAGTAGTCGGTTATCTTCTCTTATCCTTGCCCTCGCATCACCATTCAAACACTTCCGTTTCGTTAGGTGGCCCCTTTTGCGGCTCGCACATCAAAAGCGCCTCTGGGTAAGGCGCCTCGAATGCCGCTCCTCTTTCCTTAGTTCGGGTGCGACTCCGCTACCATCAAGCCAGCTTCGGGCCGCCTTCCTTCCTTCCTAACACGCCCGGTCGGTTCACAGCCTCCGCCACAACTTTCCTTTCCGTACCTCGTCGCCTTCCGGAACCAAAGTGCTACTTTCGTAATTTCTTTCGTCAGTCGATGGTCGTCGGATCATCTGTCGACCCCTCTCCCAAGTCCTAACCCCGGGCCCACTTTCCTTCCCCTCCCCCCGTCGATGAACGAAACACCGTTAGCACGTACATACATACATACATACATACATACATACATACATACATACATACATACATGCATACATACATACATACATACATACATACATACATACATACATACATACATACATACATACATACATACATACA
>SZWC01028719.1:0-27494 GCA_023375785.1 Penium margaritaceum
ATATATATATATATATATATATATATATATATATATATATATATATATATATATACACACACACACACACACACACACACACACACACACACACACACACACACACACACACACACACACACACACATGTATGTACATATGTACACATACGTATATACATACATATACATATACGTACATCGCAACAACAACAACGACGACGATGAAGATGAGGACGAGGACGAGGACGAGGACGAGGACGAGGACGAGGACGAGGACGAGGACGAGGACGAGGACAAGGACGACGACGACGACGACGACGACGACGACGACGACGACGACGACGACGACGACGACGACGACGACGACGACGACGACGACGACGGCGGCAGCGACGACGACGACGGCGGCGGCGGCGGTGGCAGCGTCGGCGGTGGCGGCGGCAACGACAACAAAAACAGCAGCAGCAAACATACGGCACGATAGCAAACCACGGGTTCGTTGCCATGGCACGCATTGGAATTGCACTGCCTTGAGAGCCCTGCAAAAGCATTGAGGCCACTGCAAAAGCATTGAGGCCACTGCAAAAGCTTTGAGGCCACTGCAAAAGCTTTGAGGCCACTGCAAAAGCTTTCGAGCGTTCCAGTACCCTGCCCTCCACAACGGAAGGCACGGGGCCAGACATGAGTCCGATGCTCTGGCATGCGTACGCAACACCTTTGAAACTTGAAACGCTTTGAAACGCCACAGCTGACGCCGCCGTTGCGCGCCGGCTGCAGCACTCAACGACGCCGCTACGGCTGCTCCTGCCACAGAAGTCGTTACCAGCAACACCCCCTCCAGCTCCACCACCACCAACGGTTTCGGCACCACCCCCTCTACCACCCGCCCCGAACCCCCAACACCCCCCCGCCCTCACCTTCAACGACATACGGCACGGGTGCAGCCGTGGGTTCGCCGCCCTGGCATGCGTCGGCGCGCCTTCGCAGCGTCACCGCTCTCGCCGCACCCGCCAACAAGCGGCACGCTGCCGCCGCCTCTGCTATCGCGCGAGGGGGCAGGTACGACAGCACGCACTCCCACGCCACCTGCCGCCGCGGTGTGGGAGCCTCCGCGTTCGGAGCCGCGGCGAGTACGGGAGTCGTGGCGGCATCCGCGGCCATGATTCCGTGGGGGGGCGCAAGAGAGGCGCTTTTCGGATGTGGTCGATGTGGTCCGACGCACGACAATTATTTCGTGGGTCAATTGCTCAGCTCGCACGACTTCGCCAACTAATGCCTCTAACTAGAATGACTTGAAAACTATTTCCGTCGCCAAGAGCAAGCGCAACTGTTTTGTGATGCCTAGAACTAGTTTCGGCGCTTCGAAAGCCGACAAAGTAAGTGAGATGAAATAGAGAAGACTTTCAAAGGGACACCGAACCTTAACGATCAAATGAGGGCTTCTCAACTCAAGAAGGTGGAGAAGTGTATATACGAAGCCTACAATTACATGGACGTCAAGGGAAAAAACGGGGAACATGTTAAAATTTAAGTGAATAGAAGTTCATGAATGAATGATATAGAAACAATTTTCTCTCATAGTAATGGTGCCCTTTGAACCCTTGTTTTCTAGATAATGGAGGAGGGAAATTCTAATTCATAATTCATTCAATTTAAAAAGGAATAATATTTAATGCAACACATAATTGGTTAATTTTTATAGAATATGTTTTCCATTTAATTTTTGCATGGAAAGTAAGATAAGATGAGAAAAATCCAAAACGTAACCAAAAAATAACCGGATGCAATCTTGACATCATAAAAGAAGCATACAAATGTTGATAAAAAATCATATTGATGTATTTTATGAAAAATATAATTATTTTGGTAGTAATCATTGACAAAAGTAACGATATAGTAATCATCAACAAATTTTGAAGGTCATGTGTAAGACAAATATATTAAATGATTAAAAAGTTGTAAACTTTTATAATTACATGTATCATGTACTCCAAAAATGTTCAATTAAATAAATATCAAACCATGAAAGAAAAAACATTGTTTAAACATAAGAATATATGTTTCATAGAACGAGTATGTAAATCACAGTAGTAAATTACAACTTATTTTCACATATTTTACAAAACAAAAACCTTTATAGATTTTAACTAAGAAATTTAAATTTTTTCAATATATGTAAAAATATAGACTATTTTGAAATTATAAAAGTAATATTACTTTGTAATTTAATATGTGAATAATGTATTAAATAAAACCATTATAGACATGGATATGAAAAACATTCATATTGATTTTATGTAAACAAGAAAATTAAACGTGTAAAATAACCTTTTTTGTTTAAATGGGTAAAATTTCTAATTCAGGTTTGAATTATTTTTAAATGTGTTTATTGATGTAACCACACATTATGTTGTAAGGAAAAATGTAACCATAGAAATATAATCAATAAAATAATGAGACAATTCATGAATCAATGCCCTTGACTCCACACATGTTCCCTTTCATTAGTTATCTCCATATTTTGTTAGCAATAAACTTTTGAGGCCTTTCAAATGTAGGTAAAAGTGATGGAAATCAAAATGGATGTGAAACATCTATCAAAAATATTCTAAATATAAAATAAAATGGAATAAAAAGTAACATCCTTTATTATCATGATAAATTCATTCACCAAATTGTATGTTAAAACCTTATAATAAACATATTTGTTTGAATAAATATTTTAAGAATGAGAATTTTGACATGTAAATCTAAATGATATTATCCTTTCATTGATATTCTATCCTTTGTTCCTTTTTTTAAAGACGTATTTACTTAGATTTAGTTCTTTCGATGTTTATGTGAACTTATAAGAGTAATTCAAACATATATGTAGTTTAGTTCATGATGTTTTTGTCATGAATGTAAAACAATTGATAAAATAATGTAAAAAAAATCACATAATATTAATATTAAATGATTAGTTTGAAACACTATGATAAGAATATATTTCATAAAAAGCTCAACGGAATCCAAATAAAATTCCATCTTTCAAATTAATAACATGGTTTTTGAAGATTATGTAATTTTTGAAACAAATCATACAATATCTACTTATGACGTGTTAATAAGTGATGAAAAACGAAAATTTAATGGCTTTGATGTGACCTAGTGAATGCATAAGGAAATTTTCCCATTATGATGTCATCATGACATCGTCATGAAATATGCTTCTAATAAGAAAAATTGATCTAAAATCGAAATTGAAAACAAATTCTTACTCAGCACATTTATTTTCATATTATAAACAATTTTCCAAATAAAAATCAAATAAAAAAGAAGAACACATCATCTCGTTCAAGTACATTCTCTCTTCCTCATGATGAAGAAATAATCTCTTAAAAACATCATATGTTGAGTATGCACTTAATTGAATGGAAATTTAGAAGATACGATACGTTAAGTTATCTTTTCCTCCCATCCATTGCTTTTCAGTACTATTGTACTCTTTTTTGTTCTTGCTTTCAATGTCCATGACGTTTGTTGGATGTACTTTACTACTTTGTTTCCAAATGCTTCTTTTGGACCTGAAACGTTGTTTGGACCGTCGAAACTCCTTTCCGTTGCATCTAATGTACGATGTCAGAAGTCGAAGCGCAAAAAGTGGTTCTAGGCATCGCAAAATAGTTGCGCTGGCTCTAGGCGACGGAAATAGTTTTCAAGTCGTTCTAGTTAGAGGCATTAGTTCGCGAAGTCGTGCGAGCTGAAGCAATTGACCCTTATTTTGTTCTCTTCTGAGAGCGCTGTCACTCTCGCTGTCATAAATCCTACGCTTCGGTCATCATAGTGGACAACCACAACGTTCCGGTTTTTTCGGGCTTTCAAGTTCTGGCTTTCAGGGCTAAACAAAGGGGCCGTTAGAAATGATTCTCGAAGTTGCCAGCTGGCGTATGAGCGCACTGTGGATAACAGAACGCATCATCATTGATTCATTGTCGCAGTCGTCTTAAAGCCTGCTAACGCAAACCGAGAAGCTTCTCAATGCTCTAAAAACCAAAATTGATGTTCAAATGCATATATCGAAGCAATCTCAGAGGGAAAGTCGGGAATCAGGTTCATCGTATCGAAGGAACATGCGTCAAAATTCAACTAAATTTTATACCGTCAGTGACAGCAATAGCGACAACACCGTTGTCAAACCTTCTTGGTTTTCACTGGTTTTCAGGTGTTTTCACCACTTGTCGTGGAAACCACCATGCGCGAGCTTGACAGCGACAGCGGCGACAGGGAGCGTTCCATTCGATTTTGTCCACTTCTGGGTCTTGCTTTCGACTGGCCGGCAGCCAGCTATATTTTGTCGTAGGCGATGTACGGATTTTTCCTTTTGCAAAAACAGTCGCATGTTAGGAAACGTGAGACGACGTGCAGCATGTTCTTCCCGAGTCACTGTTTGTCTTGACAGTGGCTCTCAGAAGAGAACGAAACAAATGTGGGCCGGTGTCACACCGAACGGGCTCAAGGCCAGGAACCGACGCCATGGGGGTGAACCGGCACTATGATTTTGATTTTGATTCTTGGGTTGACTGGCGGGACGCGGCACGACGAAGTGGCTAACAAGATCTCGCATGCGCTCGCGATTGCGTCAACTGCAGTTTGTACAATCAGTCGAAGAATCAATCCTTTACTGCCGATTTCCACTGATTACACCCCTGGTTTAGCCTACGTGTCGTCGTTCCCAACGTCTGGGTAACGTCCTACATGCGGAAGAGGAGAGAGTCAAAGAAATGTCTGGCATTAGGACGTTCAGCTAAAAACATCTACGAAAAATAGTTTCCAGTACCGATCGAGGACATCGACAGTGCTCGTATACTTTCGAACATTTATAATTCTGAAGAAATTTTGACAGACCGCTTAGTTCCTCGCCGTCGAAGAGCTGCTTCGCGGACGCTTCCATCGGCGCAACGCAAACTGAAGGCAATCGATGTCAACAGCCACTCGAAAATCAGATCGGAAGTCCATCGACTTCGGAGGTCAAGAAGCGCGATAATGACGGAGAAGGATCACTGGTCCCGCTGATTCGAGCCGGTTCCCTTGTGCTCCCAGAATCACTAAAGAATCGGTTTTCGGCCGCGAAATCGATCGAACCCTACAATCAAAATCAACATCAAAGCTTCGGTTCACCCCCCATGTTACTGCAAGTGATTTTAGGGTGTCATTCGCTGCCCGCTCGATTTATCGATATTTCTTGATTCTTGAGTGATTCCCTGACTTCGAGATCACCTGTTCAAATCGACGGCAAAATCGTTGAGGACCCTCGGATTTCGCGGGGTCAGTACTCCGCGTAAGTAACGATTAACGTCCCGATTATACGAGAAGCCTGTCCTTACTGTGTCGCGTCCGCAGCTTAGCCAGACCCCGCACCCGTTGGACCCAGCCCTCTTGGCTAAACCATTCTCTCAGATCGGCGCTCGTAAACCGTCGATGTAATCCCTTTTTTCATTAAACGATGATTTCGTACACAAAATTATTACTACGTCTTGATTCTGGGAATTTGTTGTGATTGTGCAATGAGATTGACCAAATGATTCTCCAACATTCATGGAGGCTTGCCACGTTGGAGTTTTTTGGTGTCGCTGGCCAGTTAACTAATCTGTAGTTAATCACTTGGTAATAGCCGCCGAAAGCACCGATGGAATGGCGGATTCGCGCATATGGGTGGAGCTCGCAGAAACACTCGTAAGGCCTCGCCACTTCGCAACCCGCCAAGTGATGAAAGAATCACTAGTAGTAACAGGGCGTCGGTTCAAGGCCCAACTCACCGCGGGAAGTCCGAGTGAGCTGAGTTCGTTTGGCCGATCAACTATTTCGTCGCAAACCGCGTCGAACACGCTCGATTTCCTCGATGGCGCACACTTTCTGCGTCCAAGTTCATTGAGCATGTGTGTGACACCAGCCGGTCACAAGTAGCATGCATATTTTGAATTTTTTTTCCATTCTTATCAAGGTGAAGTGACGTCTTGCATGCAATGACGTGGCCCACTTTGATGACGTCACTGTCCAAGTAAGGACAAGCAAATTGAGTCAGCGGCGGTTTGGTCGACAACGTATTTCCCAGACATTCTGTGACCTTGGGGAGTTGCGAGGAGTTGCTACACCTCGTGGGGTGTAGCAACTTTCTAGCAGCTTGTCGACGGCGCCCACCAATTGGCGCGTTTATCGAGTGGTGCGACTCGACAACATGGGTCAACACTGACAGTCTCGCATAATTTTTTTTTTGAAAGTTTCTTTCAATGCCTACCCGCCAATACGAGTTGCTACGGGAGCTGGTTTGACCGCAGATGCCCAACGACGACTTCTAACTCGTCGCTTTTTTAAGAGAGGGAACTCCGAACGCGGCTCAGAGTTGCTATGGGGTAGTGTAACACCAGCAGTGGTAGCACAAAAGGGGCAAGGTGCGCCAGCACATACACCCACGCCGCTTACCACAACGGAACAATTCTGTACTGGACTTTATCATCTGGGGCCCATCGATTTCATATGTTATCCTTTTGCAGAGCCCGCGCGCTGCCTTTTGGTCGCGGCTCGCATATCAAAAGGTCCGGGGCCCTTGCTAATTGAGGCCTCCTTCACACCAAACAAAACTTAACTAGACAGATTGCAGGCGCGAACCGTCGGTTCAACTCGCGTTTGAATTGCCATATTGCAACCCACGGTGGACATGCGCACGATAGAGGGTGCAATTTGGCCCGCATGTAGGTTTCATTTGTCGATGGTGTGATCCCACCCCTCAAGCTGAACGTGGACGAGGATTTTTTTTTTCTTCGGATTTCACGTGCACGAGTCGTCCGTGCCGTCGCACCAACGTCGTCGCCTCTTGGTACACATGGGGACGAGTGTGTGGCACCGAATTATCCCTGAAGCCCCCCCCTCCTATCACAATTGTGTAAGGACAGAAACCCTAACGTGCGTGGTACCGTACTAGTATCCAAAAGGTGTTTTTTAATGTTTTGCCATTTGTTTTGGATTTGTCCCTAATTGGCCTCCTTGTATTGGTTTTTGTCCCTTACTTGTCCCCATGCCATTTTTGTTAATTTTTCCTTTTGTTTGTTCGCGTATGTTCGACACTCAATTCTGTCCGATGGCTCATGTGTGAAGTGAGTCGTCGGCACACCGACGATGGATAAATGGAAATGAGGGCGGCATTACCGTTTGCGCTATCCGTCGATGCACGTGGCAGGACTTGCGCCCCACTGTATTCGCTCAATGAAGTTCACAACGTCAAACTTTGAACTTTGGACGTATTGTGCATTGAAGGAGTCGAGCCCACCCTCATGGATAAAACACTATTTTATTCTCATTTCCAAAGGCCCCCTCCAATTTGTCTTTTTGTAAAGTACCCCTACCCCCACCTCTTTTTGTCTTCATACTTTTTCCGAAAACGGTCCCACCTTTCATGTACTAGTACGATGCTTTTGAGCTGCAAGGCGGCATTGACGTACCTCTCCCATCCTTCACAAACCACCACCAAAATCCACAGTAGCCAGCAGCCATATTCTAGAGGAGGGACCCTAGCATACAACGTGCAACCCATACTCCTCCATGGATGAACTCCAGCCACTTGACGATGACATGGCCATTCTCTCAGTCATTGTGACATGGTCATTTTTCCTGGAGTGCGTTGGCCACGAGCTAACGATGCTTTATGAAGTCGTTGGGGGCATTTTTTCCCTCCATATCTCATCTCGCCAAAGACCACGTGCAATGTGGGCGCAGCTGCGATTACCACAACATGTCTCAAGTTGGCTACGTGGTCGTCGCAATAAAGCTATGGAGTCCTTCATCCGCATCGGCCCACACTAGTTCGACTTCATCGTCACTCAACTCTGCCCTTACCTGGAACGACTGGATACAAATTAACGCAAATGCATACCCATGGATATTAGAGTCGTTGTGCCTCTCCTTCGCCTTGCTCACGGCATGAGTCACCAAGCCATTGCGGAGAAGTTTGAGACATCCATGGCAAGCGCAAGTGAGCTATGCACAAAGTTCTACTATGCATTTTGTCATGTGTTCAAAATTTAGTACATCAAGTGGCCTACTGTCACTGAGCTACAAGTGCTTTAGGTAGAGTTTGCAGTAGTGAGGGGAATTCCTGACGTTATTGGGGTGGTCGATGGTTCTCACAACCCCATCCTCGGCCCTATGGAAGAGAAAGAAAGCCACTAAAACCGCAAAGGCTTTTACTCGGTGTTGTTGTAGTGTGTCGTTGACACTAACATGCGCATTTACGACCCTACGTTGGGTGGGAAGGTTCTCTCCACGATGGGCGGTTGTTCAAGAACAGTGGGTTATGGAGGCAGATTCATGTGGGTGACTTGTGCAGCTTCAAGCTTTTCGGCGATGCAGCATAACCCTGTCGATCATACATGTTACCACCTGTCAAATTTGCAGGTCCCTGCTTGCCACCTTACCAAGCTTACTTCAACAAGAGACAATCCGGAACTCACATGGCGGTGGAGCGCATGTTTGGGATTATCAATTGTCGTTGGCGCATGTTGTTTAAACGCATGGAAACCCCTCTCAATCATGTCCCTCTCATTGTCACGGGTTGTGTGATATTACACAACATGTGCTTGGCCCATGGGGATGACTTTAACATGGCATGGTGGCGAGATGCCATGCAATCCACAACTGACATGGGCGTGCGAACATCACGTGACATGCAAGCGCGCAACGCTGCACTACAGGATACAACTCTACTTGGTGTTTCAGTTGTGGAGGTATACGCTCGCCTGGCATAGAGAGTGGATGTCTCGGATGAGGGGGTTGCATCGAACCAAGCAGCTCTGGCAGCAAGGGTCTTCACCGTGGGATCTATGAAAGTCTTCCCATAGTTCTTCACCTTCTTAGCGGTTGGTGGAATACTTTCAACATCACTTCCATCCATAGCACGACACACAAAGGAAGGCTTCCTACCCTTATACTTGTCCACCCACTTGAACCATGGCTCGGGGATGTAACCACCGGCTCCACTCTTACCCAAGTCACTCTTTATTGATGCATACCGAGTCTCGAGCCTCATCAACTTGTCACGTATGGTATGAAAGGAACGGGACCAAGCCTCATTCTCCTTCACTAGACAATCCTCCATCTTGCAATATGGACATTTATCTTGAACCATTCATCATCCATCTCATATCGCATACGGCAAACGTCCTCCTCCTCCTTAGGCGTCTAGTGGTAATCACTGCTCTTCTTCATTGGTATCTTTTGGGATTGTGTGCGCTTATGCCCACTCGGCCCACAGGTTGTCCCCTCTTCTTGCGCCATGGAGTCGGTGGCATTTGTAGCTAGGGAGGACGCTGCAAGAGACTTGAAAGTTGTCGAGGGTGATGTCGGCGACATCAGGCCCACCGCACTATAAAAACCAATTGCACTTGTCTTCGTCAGTGACGTGAAACATGGACCGTTCTCCTTCTCCGCTTCCCCACATGTCATACCCTCAAATATGAAGTACACAAAGTAGACAAAGGCATAGAAAACAAGGAGACATTGTCAGATTTGTACAATTCACCTAGACTAACATAGCAAGTAAAATGATTCTCATTAATAAGATAGTGTAGTGGGGGGACGCATGAGTAACCGATCCGACGGAATTTGCCGTTTCTGCCAATTTGACTTAAACGATCAAATTTTGGCCAACCACAGCCTGGTGCCATTCGCGTCAGCCCGCGTCAGCCAACATTAGCCAGGTCAGCCAGCGCCATTTATGTCAGCCTACGTCAGCCAGCGTCAGCCCCCGTCAGCCAACGCCTACTAGGTCAGCCAGCGCCGGCAACATCAGTCAGCGCCACTCGCATCAGCTAGCGCCCGCCACGTCAGTAGCACCGACAGGGTCAGCCTACAATAATAGCGTGAGCCATTGCCATTTTCATCAGCTCGTGTCTGGCAGCGTTAGCCAGCAACGGCAACGTGAGCTAGCGCCAGTTGCGTAAGTCAACGCTAGTTACGTTAGCGAGCGCCTCCTACGTCATCTAGCGTAGGCTGCGTTAGCCAGGACCTACGTCATTCAACATCTGCAAGCGTGAGCCTGCATTCGTCTCACCTCATGCAGCGACAGAGCAGCACGGAACTGGGCACAAGGGCAGTGTGTTGACGTTCACAGGCTTCGCTTGTAGAACGGGGCGGAATGCTTATCTCGCCGTTGTATCCTCGCCCAAAACAATAGAGGGCGACAGCAAGACGGAGTGGAATGAACTGCCCGGCGTACAAGCATTTCCACTTGTAACCTCCTACGGGAGCAATGCAACAAAAGCCGCATCATGTTCATTGTCGTCCTTGTTGTAGGTGGTGACACGCATGCGGGCGAAGAGTTCCTCGAACGCAGGAGCGTTCACGCGGATGGGTCCATAACCCAGGACGTCCAAGGAGTCCCCACAGCACAGATCAATGATGCACTTGCTTGGCTTGTCGGAGGCCATGCCGGATAGATAGGGAGTGAAGAATCGTTGTTTGTGTAATGGGGATGATGAAGTAAAGCAATCTTTTGAGGTCGCCACACTTTGAACAGGGGACCCATGGTGGAAAGGAAGGTAGGATGAATGTGCAAAGTCACCGCGAGCTTGCCATTGTGGCGTGAATGTGGGCACGTTGTCAAGATCAAGATTGAGCCGAAGATTTGGAAGACACTTCTATAGAGCAAATGACGGCCATGAGCTCACGCCTTGGAGTTCTGGACACGGCGGGGGTGATGGATGAATGGGGTCGACATTTTTGGGACCTCGACGAGGTGTGCAATTACCAGAACCGGATGAACGTCGGCAATCGACCCATACGATGACATGTACCGACAAAAGGGCTACATGGGTGATAGTGAAATTAAATATTTCCCCATCATGTTTTCGATAGGTGACTTGTATTGCTAGTGGTTGCCACACCCTCGGAGGTGTAGTGACTTCTAGCAATTAGACGGGCGTGGGAATTGAGCCCCCTCTTCCTCCTGATAGTGCAACCCGGAAACATGGGTCAACGCTGTCAGGATTCCGTTAGAATACGTGCTAAATGCGCTATATGCACGAACGCGTCACAATTCATTGCTAGACCTACCGGTGTGAAGGCAAAATCCAAAGCAATGCCTATCGTGCGTCAGATCCAATCTATAGGTGCCATGGAGCGCGGCTCGAGTTGCTACGGGCCAATGTGAAGGAGGTATGAAACTCATCACTAAGTTATTCTATTGCTTGACGGGTCTCGATAGCAAGGGCGGGAGTTTCTGCCCGCCAGGTAACAATGTGTTGACAAGATATGGGCATGAACCGACCGAGAGAACTAGGTTGTCTTTTTTATGGGCAGCTATACGCAAACTGCTTGGTTTGCAACCTGCATAGATGCGAAGTGCCGGGGCCAGACCGCGACAACGGTAGGTGTCTGTTTCGGTTTCTAGTAAATCATAAATGTGAACTTCGGAATTTCATGCCTAGTTTATGCCTACTTTCAAGCCACAGATATGCGAGGGCGTGCTATTGTTGGAAACCAGTCTCGCATGTAGTCTTCTAACGACTAAGTAAACAAAGATGCTAATTGATGGCAACCTTATCGTTTATTAGGCAAGTTCAATGTAGTTTCCGAAAGACACAGCCTCCTGTCTAAAAAAATAGTACCTAGAAATGACGCACCTACGAGAGTGGCGACAGCGAATCACACTCGCACTCGCCACTCTCACTCATCTCTCGCTTCTAATTGGCCGATGTTTTCTCTGGTGCATTTTTGGTTTTGCAACTCATGTTGGCATCGATTCGCCCACTGCTGGACAAATCGATGCCAGCTTGATTGTGCATTTCTCCGTGTTTCATTTTGTTGGTCGTACGCCCCCCCCATCACGTGGACATCCGATGGGAGGAAACATCTAGAACAGGCATCTCCAATTAACCAGGAATAATACAGTAGTATCCAGGTATGAATCCCAATGTGAGGTAGTCCGAGTTAGGAGGGGGGTCGAACTCGGCACCCGGCACAAATTTATCCTTTTTAATTTTGAAACCTCCTACCAAACAGGATTGAAGATTTGAACCCATGGCAATGAAGTGAAAACCCGAAGACAAAACTTTTCTAGTTCTATTACAGATTGATTAGTCTTTTCATTTGAATTTAAGATTCATTTCGTGAGAATAAGTAACATTAATATGACATCACAAAAAGTAATTTCCTTCAACATACATGCTTGCTCAAACCCTATTTAAAGACTAATGGGTTTCATTCCATCAAATCTTCATGTAAAATGTATGACTTCATAAGAATGTTCTAATAATATAATTTACCGATATGATTACCATGAATTGCATAAAATTAAATAAAAATGAATTCCATCCACGTTTTATTCTTTCAAGTTGTACACTATTATAAAATTGATGAAAATAAATAAATATAGGAAAAGGTTATAAAACCATAAGTAATCGGATTACAATCCGTATCTTCTAATCAATAAGCGAACTATTTTTATACTATTCAGTTTTTTCTGCAATCATAATTTATTACAATAAATTTGAAGAACACAATATTATTAGGTGATTAAACATTAAAAAATTTGCATTTTAATATAGTGAATCACATGATTAATAATCGAGTGACATAAAATTCTTTCACATGAAATTTTTTATCCTTACATATAACATTGGTCTTTGATTGAGATTGTCCCATGCATTTACGTGCAATGACATTCATTTTCACTTCCCTTAGGTGTTATGTTAATTTATTCCAATCTATTGACCTTGATATAGCATGAAATAGTTTGAAAATAATATTCCACATAAAAATTTGATCCAGTGAAACAAATCATATTCTTTAAATAAGGTTTTAGCATGCATGCCTATTGAACACTATTACTTTTGGTGGTATCTCATATTAGTCCTACCTTTTCTCATTACATGAATGTGAAATTTAAATTCAAGGACTAATCAATCCAAACATAAAACTAGAAATTTTATGCTTTACACTTTTAACTTCACTGCCCCAGATTCAAGTCTTCAATCCCATTTGGTATGAGGTTCCGGAAAAAAACTCAACCTGGTTCTCTCAGTTCGTTCATGCCCATATCCTGTCAAAAAATGTTACCTGGCATGCGGAAACTCCCTTTCTCGCTATCGAGATCCGCCAAGCAAGAGACGAGCTTTGCGACGAGTTTCGGCTCGTAAGGGCCTGGGACTTGTAAGTATGTGAGCAGCGACCAAAAGGTGGCACGCGAGCTCCACAAAATAACAATGTTTTCCAAAGGATACCCATATGAAAACTCTTATTCCTATATTATTCCTCTCCTTGCTTGTGAAAAGCGGAAATGTTCATCTTGGGCCCGTATTCCTGTTAAACTAGCCTTTTGCATAACCCTCATGCCACATTTTTGCTACAGCTAACATAATTAGGGTGGTGTCGAACCATCACTTGATGGTCCTCCCGCCACTTTAAATGTGAGGAAAGCATCCAATTTCAAGAAATGGGCAGCTCCGATGTCTTCTTCTTTACGTACACCGACAAGGTTCGCTTCTCGCTTGAAGTCAACTTTTCAGGCAGACCATCGCGTCCGCCATTTGTTCCTTACAAGACGCCATCCACTCCATCAAGCTCAATGCTTAATGATCGAGAGAACCTATGAAATACCATTGTTTGTCGCTTCTTTGCGAATGAAGCAATAGATGGTGTTACGGGGTTACAGACAGGAAGTTGTATCGCATGGTGGCCTTCAAGAATAACCACTTGGCGGGGGGTTATCTTGGTGGATGGCCTGAACGGATGTGAACATTGAAGCTGTCCAATTGAAAATATTTCAAGGAAGTAGCTAAAAATACCATCACATGATGATCTAACATACCCTTATAAATTGAGGGCCCTTGCGAAAGGAAACTCCTTGCAAAACTTGCCTCCTGCTTGGCGGGTCTCAATAGCGAGGGCGGGGGCTGCCGCACGCTTGGTCACATCAATTGATAAGACTTGACCTTGAACCGACAGAAAAATAAACTTAAGTAATGTTTTTGTGTAAGCTTATCAATGATGATGAATTGACCAATTGCCAACATACATGAAAACGATCTGGATATCTGGGCGTGGTTAGCGCCTAGTTAAAAAATTTACCTAACAAAAATTGTGACTATCCATGATAACCATGCGATTGCTCTCCCGATATATTACGTCAGCACAGACATTCCGACTTGACATAAAAATCTCACCTCGTAGGCCTCTTTTACGGCAAGCTTTCAATGACAGCTGCTCTACTACAACAAAAACCATCCAAATGAAGAACTAAACAAAACCTTATCTATGAAAGTCTTTGTTTGAGCACCGCCAACAAACCATAAAAATATAGTTACAAAATTTAGAAAAAGTGGGCTGCCAGAATTGCCCAGGCATCAACATGACCGTGTAGCCGTTCAGGCCGGCTTACAACATCGAATAGCAAATTTATATTTGAGCTTCTAATGGGTCAAGAACATGATAGGCTCAAATTTTAGTGCACTTCCAATAGCACATCACCTCACATGAGGATAGGGCAGGAAAAAGGATTATCTGACAAATTTATCCAATGTTCTATACAAAACCGCCTATGAAATGGGATCACAAACTTGAGCCGGAGAGGAGAAATTGAAGAAAGAGAAAAGCAAATAAGTAATAGTAAAATTTACACTTTAGTAATTAATACTTTTCATGTGATTCGTAAGTTCCATTCTCTATAAATGAATCGCATTTCAAATGAATTTTATGAGAATTGAATGTCATTAAACTTAAAAGCAGTTTGTGAACTTATGTCATGAGAGAAACCGATTTCATAAGATGAAAAATTGAGCTCTCCTACTATTTTGGGCAGTACATAATCATACAAACATGCCACGTTCTTTTTTACTTACGTGGGTCACATAATTTAGTAATAATAAACTGATGGACACATGAAGACCCTATTAGTTTTAAGATTAATGGTTATATTTTACTCAAAATTTCATATTACAATAAAATTCATTCATTGACAATAATATGACACACAAAAACTAAAACATACAGAACTTATTCTTCATTTTCACGGGTTTATTAGAAAGACAAAATTATTACGAAGGAACTTCATTGGGGTGGAGAAATCCCTAAGTCACGACGTCAGAAGCTGACACCTCCATTGAACAGTCAAGGAAGGCTGCCAAGAACGTTGAACTTGTTGATCTTGCTATGTCAGGTGTGGCACCACATGCTTTAAGTTCGTAACTCATGAGGTCCATGTCCTCTCCACCTGGTGTGAGTTGGCAGATATCACCATGTCGTGCACACAGAGTTGTGTAGCCACGACCACCATCTCCGTGAACCCCCAAACCTACAGCAAGTCTAGCATGCCATGTGCAACGTTTGCTAGAGAAAAGAGGGGAGGGATTTTGCAGAGCTTTGGCAATATTCTAGCGAGCCTATATTGGCTAAAAATACGCTCATGTTTGTGATGCTCGTGGCAGTCCTTGAACCTAGGTCGGCCAACGCCACACTTCTTGCCTAGTGGGCATCATCCCTTCTCAGTGTACTATAACTCACACAAATTCACCCCAGGCTTGGGATGGCAGTAAGTCATGTGCCATGCCATCTTTGTCATATGGATGTCCATGCAGGACTGTGAGTTGACAACTTGCATCAAGCATGAAGCTGAATGTGTACTGGCATGGACAGCCACGCTCACCTTACTTATTGTAGCTGCATTGGTTGCACGGGAAATCCACCTCTCGGCCCGAAGCGGCTCTTGGGACGAGTAACAGTCCTAGAGAGCCTTCCCGTCATAATGATGTTGTACTCTCTTGCGTATTGCGTGAAGTTTTTCATCTTACCATCGGCGAGTAGGATAATGTTGGCCTCTCAGCTATGCGTTGACTTGCACCATTTTGTAAAACGTTTATGCACCCACAGATACAACTACATGACGTAGTGAACAGAGGTGAAGCAGTCGTAAGGCCACGGTGCATGAGTTCGAGGACTTGGTCGCATTGCTAGTCATGTGTCCCTCCTACATCATAGTGTAGTCAAATATGCTCCACTTGTTGAACAGGATATCGAGCTCCCCACGACCACCAAATATGTATTGCTCTCCCTGCTTTGAAGTGTGTGAGAGCTTGGCCAGGGCTCGTTGTAAATTGTTGTGGGTGAAGGCGTGCAAGGTTCCAGACCAGGTCCCTGGCGACTGTATCAGCCTTGGATTTGACGTTCTCCCTGCCGTGTTGTCATTAGAAAGTGTGTTTGGCACCTGGCAGCTCGCAGGCGATGGGAGCTAGCAAGCATGTGTCATGATTTTAGATGATGGTGGTTCTTAAGGCTTGGATATGCCAGCGACTACCGTTACATAAACCAGGTTCAATTGTCTTTGTCTTCCCAACTGCAGAGCACCCACGCCATGGAAACAGAGTTATTTTTGGTGTCCTAGTACTCTTCAGTCAGCAGGACCCCCTTCAACCCATTTTTCAAAAATGTTGAGTCCATGGTGACCAGGTCTTAGACATGGTTCTAGCCCTCACAACGCGTTTTAGGTGAGATGAAGGCCCGTTGGAACAACTCCTTTGTGTCCTGCTCCACACATGCAACATTTCAAGTGTAAACCCTCTTCAGTTGAAAATCATACAATGCATTGAAAGATGGTTTCACACACGGCCAAGAATGCAAAAACTAGAAAAAGAACAAAAGCCAACAACCTGAGTGATGTGTGAAGAGAAGAGAGACCAGGGTAGCGTCTTCTTACACCATCTGATTATGAACTGCCTTTATGGCACGGTACACCATTGGGTAGTTGACCTTCTTGCAAATGTGATCCTACACGCTTTGATGCCGTGTCTTTTCGTTGATAGAGGACTTTTATTCACAGAATTCTTGATGTGGCATAGAATCCACGTGGTACGGCACACCTGGTTAGCCCTCTTTGTGTTGGGGCTGCACTTATGGCTATTAGAAAAATCGATGAAGGCAATGGTGCCATTCTTGTAGTGGTAACATGCCTTGGGGAAACACGCACAGCCCAAAAACTTTCAGTGGCCACATTGCACCTCAAGACAGGTCGGTTCACTGTGAACCCAGGGATGGATCATACCAAGAGGGGTGCTTTTTCAAGATTGGCGCTGACCATGAGACAAAGGTCCTACATGAGTTGTGGAATTGAGCATATCTAAAAACTCCCTTAGCCTGTGCAAATCAGGCCTGATAATCTACTTTGTTTATTCATGCTATTGAATTTAGATCAGCCATCGTTCTTGTTATGCCGATGGCATACACACGGACCAAACCCAGAAGCGGCCTAATTTTGGCTCCGCCGCTCCCGACCTACATCGTGATGTAGTCGCGGCAACGTTTTCCGCGCTTAGAGGGAATCCTCCAAAATACCTCGGAATGCTTGTGCAATGACAACTACTTTTCAGGTCACTGCCGGAACTCGCCAAAACATATTGTTGACGTTCCCCGATGATTCGAGATTACGGATGAGGTTCTTTCGATTGACTTTGACAAACCTCATGGACCCCAAATTTGGTCTCGAAGCCCCCGTCGAACCAGCAAGGCACTTCTCGAGCCGACGAATCAGGACACGGCGTCACGTCACGTGAACCACCGAAAACCCAAACAAATTGACCGAGCCTCACTTCTCACACTTGCATATTGTATATACAACATCAATTTTCCGCACTTACCACAACAAAGTATATATTCCGCTTCTTGAAAATACCCAACTGACCCCACTCTCGTGAAAATTGAGAAGACCCGTTTTCAACTGTGAACCACCTCACTTCCGACTGGCGTAACACTTTGGTATCAGAGCGCATCGGCCCAGGCGGGGCAAAAGATAATTGTTCACAATCAACGCAAGACTGGCACGTGTGTTTAAGCGCATGTCCATAGACGAGAAGTTTGCAGACCTCACGACGAAGTCCGCGCACGAAGCGAGTGCACCAGGCGACACCAACGGTAACCGGCGAAGACACCGAAAGTGGCAGAAGGTACCCCTCGAAGGACCTTCAACCTCATTGAGGGGGTTGAATGGTTGACGGCTGGCATTTTGACTGGCGCGACCAATCCGGATCCTGGCATGCCTGACATGCCAATCCCACCTGAACCACCGACCAATACAACTCCATCGTCAACACGAGACACAATCGCGGAGTTGAATGGCTGGCAGGCGCAGATGGAATCATTTCAGTAAATTCTTGTCAAAAACTACAATAGTATGCCACCGAAATCATTGAATCAAAAGTGTGTGAAGCGGTACTCGCCAATCGACTCCACATTGGCGGTTCCTCAATTCATCCAGGGCTTCCTGAGCTGTTCGATCCAGCAAATTCCAAAGGACCGACGGTCAGGATTTTCCTGACGAGTTTGGATGTATACTTCACCGCTGCTGGGGTTCACTCCGACAGACACAAAAGGAACCTCGAAGCCTTGCTTTTTCGGGGCAAGGCTTTAAGTTGGTGGGCAGATCTTATGGCCATCCAATAGTAGCAGGAAGCCGAAGGCGCTGATCTAATGGCTACCGCATCATCGGCACCAGGCGTACTCTCTCTCGAGCAGGTTCAACCGACCTAGAAATTATCAATAACACCTTCATCCAACTGGCACGAGTTCACCCAGGCACTTGTCGCTTGCTTTGGAAAGCTGAACGAGAAAACAAAGGTTTGTTACTTCCTGCAACGACTGAAGCAGCTTTCCATCGTAGTAGAGTAAACGCGGCGTTTTTGCAAAATCATCACCAAACTGTAGCCTGGCACAGGATGAACTCTGTTTTCACAACAAAAACGGCCTCAAGCAAGATATTTGCAGAGCACTCGCGATTTACGAAATCACCAACGATTTGCCGCAGATCATCGCAGCCGCTAAACGCATCGACTCTACAGATTTCAACTCAAAGTTCAACAAATCCTATGGCTGGCGCCCAAAGTATAAACTGCAACAGAGCAACGACCATCGGTCGCAGAATTTGGAGAACTTGACCCCGATGGAAGTCGATGTCGTTGAGCAAAAAAGAGATCAACGGACCTGCTATAGTTGCGGAAAGATCAGACACGTCCCGAGGAACTGCCCCAGGTGAAACCAGAAGGGGGGGAAGCAGCAGAGAAAGCAAAAGGAGAGGAGTCAGGAAACGGCCAAGGACAGGAGGGGACCGCAAAACTCCTGCCCCCGCCAAAAAACTTGCGCCGAACGATCGCCTGCCTGAACGGCTACAATTGCCTAATACGGGGGTTCCTGAGATCTAAAAATCTGACGAGGGATACGAGGACGACCAGCCAGTGATTCTGCTAAGAGTGCAACCGAGGGGTTGCAAAATTACTTGGGCGTTACTTGATGGAGGTGCATCCCACATTTTTGTATCTGATCCATCGGTGAAAAATCTGGGTATGAAGCACAAACCGGGAAGCTTTGAAGGAAAAACCGTCAACGGACGACTTTGTATCCGCTGACTGAAGTAGCCATTCGGACTACAGATTGGGAATCAATAGGGCATAACTGTCTAGAGATCCAACCCAATGAGTGACTATAAGGTGATCCTTGGGCGAGATTTCTAGTACCAGCAAAAACTGCAAGTCGACTGGAGCAGCGGAGCTGTCTACATTGAACGCGACGGGCAACAGATTTTCCTGTCGCTCATGCCAGGATTGAAATCTGGCCGACGCGCGACAAAAAACATAACCGCGACATCAATGACCGCACGTGAGCAACGACCACCAGGTACGCCGATCTCACTCGACATGAAAAAGCAATACCTGAGGAGAGGGGCCTCGGCGTGGTTGGTCCACGTTGATCTGAACAGCACATGCAACGAATCATTCGCCGCAACTGACGCATCAGCTTCATCAGCCTCATCAGCCTCATCAGCCTCATCGGCATCAAAGTACGCAAACGTACCAGAGGAGTTCGCTCCACTTTTGAAAGAATTTGAATGGTTGTCCCCAGACGAACTACCAAGTGAACTCCCTCCAAAGCGTGACATCGACCACCGAATTGAGCTCAAACCCGGCAGCAGACCAACCGTCAAAGGGACTTACCGGATGAGTGATCACAAACTCACAGAGCTCAAGCGACAGCTGGACGACATGTTGACGCAGGGATTCATCCGACCATCCAGTTCCACCTACGCCGCACCAGTATTATTCGTAGAAACGAAAATTCGCAAAATGAGAATATGTGTGGATTACCGGGAGTTGAACAACATCACGATCAAGAACCGCTACCTTGTACCTTGAGTGGACGAGCTTTTTGACCAACTACGTGGAGGAAGAAATTCCAGCAAAATTGATCTATGGAGCGGCT
Source organism: Penium margaritaceum (assembly GCA_023375785.1). Classification (NCBI taxonomy): domain Eukaryota; kingdom Viridiplantae; phylum Streptophyta; class Zygnematophyceae; order Desmidiales; family Peniaceae; genus Penium; species Penium margaritaceum. The sequence continues at coordinate 20,250 of SZWC01028719.1, forward strand.
ACCACCAAATTCACATCGTCGACGAGGATGTTGCAAAAACTGCCTTTTGAACGTGTTACTGGCACTTTGAGTTCACGGTTATGCCGTTTGGACTCACAAACACCCCTGAAACATTCATGGCAGCGATGAACAATATCTTTCGCCCATACCTCGATGTTTTTGTCGTGGTATACCTTGACGACATCCTCGTGTACAGTCGAACCCCAGAGGAACATCAACGAAGCCTTCGACAGGTGCTCGAGGTCCTCCAACAGGAGAATTTCTAAGGGAAACTCTCAAAGTGTGACTTCGTTCAACGCCCGATCGAGCTTCTCAGTCACATCATCGGCAGTGGACGGATACCCATGGACCCAAAAAAGATATTCGCAGTGGCGGATTGACCAACTCCAACAAAAGTACGCAACATAAAAGTTTTTCTTGGATTTTGCAGCTATTATCGGATGTTTGTGAAGGATTACGCCTGAGTGTCAGTGCCTCTTTCCGACCTCACCCGCAAAAATTACGCGTGGAATCGGGGAGACAGCGACCAAGAAGGATTAACGTCTTTACGCAAAGCTCTGACCTCGGTGCCAACCTTTTGATTGGAAGTTCCAACGGCCGACTACGTCATGACCACGGATGCCTCTGACCTTTCAATCAGAGCCGTCCTCCTACAAGATAGCGGCGGAGGAGAACAACCCATCATGTATATGTCGTGGAAGCTTCACGGGACAGAGCTCAACTATGCCGTCCACGAGAAAGAAATACTCGCGGTTATCCATTCCTTCAAAACCTGGCGCTGTTCTTTCGAGTGCCGCAAATGTGTGGTTCAAATGGACCACCACGCCCTCAAGTACCTGAAAATGCAGCCGAACTTCACCCTAAGACAAACTCGATGGATGGAGTTTCTCGAGTCCAACTTTGACTACAAAATCAAGTATCGGCCTGGGAAGACAAATCCAGCGGACGCGCTGAGCTGCCGGCCTACTCTCGCTCAGGTCAACGTACTACAGATTCAAGCAGACCCGAACGTGGCGAGGTTATTCGCACATGGCTACAAAGACCACGGAGCCTACGACAAGACAAAATTCCACCTGGCGGGCTCCTATCGGCACGATTGGCTTAAAAATCAACTTGTCATCCCTGAAGTTGAGGAGCTACAATGCATGCTTCTCAAGGAATGCCACAACACCAGTCGAGGAGGCCACTTCGGAGCCGGCAAGACTCTAAAGAAGCTTGCAAAGCACTATTGGTGGGACAAAATGGGGGTTGACATCGCGAACTTCTGCAAAAGCTGCGATCTTTGTCAGCGACACAAGAGTCGATGCACCAAATCCCTCGGACTACTACAACAACTACCAATACCACATATACCGTGGACTGAAATCTCCATGGATTTCGTGACCAGTTTGCCTGTCAGACAAGAAGGGTTTGACGCTATACTTGTCATCATCTACAGGTTCTCAAAGATGGCGCACTTCATTCGGACCACTATGGATGTAACCGCCGAAGGAGCAGCACGACTGTTCCTTGACCAGATCGTCCGACTACATGGGGTTCCATGATCAATCACAGGTGATTGAGATGCACGGTTCACCAACCAGTTTTGGCAAGATTTGATGCAGCGGTATGGGAGTTGACTTCAAATTTCAATGATGTTCCATCCGCAAACTGATGGACAAACCGAGCAAGCCAACCAAACGCTCGAGAAACTTATTCAAACTCTATGTGAACCTCACAGTACTGAATGGGAAGTCAAGCTGCCAGTCGCAGAGTTTGCATAAAATTCGGTAACATCTATCGCAACGGGGAAAGCACCGTTTGAGGTGGTTTAAGGAGCAGAACCAACCACCCCGATTGGCTTGCAGACAAAGAGTAACATCCTCGCCGTTGACGCACATCGGCGAGAATTTTCTATAATCTGGGAGGAAACGCTCAGACTCTCGCAAAGATGCAAGCGGCTATAAAGAGGCAAGCCGATAAACATCAACGAACCGAGGAGTTTGAGACCGGTGACAAAGGTTTGCTCAACTCCGCGAATGTCAAACTCCGTGGATCAAGCAATCCGAATCTCAAACCATGGTGGTTAGGGCCTTTCGACATCCTGGAGATGCGCACTCTAGTCGTCGCAAAAATCTGACTACCCGACAACATGCAGATCCACCCGGTCTTCCACATCAGCAAACTTCAGCACTACATCGATCTAGTAGTAGATTTTCCTGGACGCGTGGCACCTACTCCGCCATCCATGATCGTGGACGGCGAACACGAGTACGAAGTTGAGGAAATCCTCGATCACCGCCGACAAGGAGGCGGAGATCAATGTCTGATAAAATGGAATAACTATGATGCAGAGCACAATAACTGGGTTCCGTACAGCTAGCTCTCAGACGTCGATCCTCTCATCGAGGGCTACCGAGTCCGACTACGGCCACGCGGTGATAACGCGCCAGGATGTCGCGGCTAGAAGGGGGGGAGGTGTTGTGCCGATGGCATACACAGGGCCCAAACCCAGATGGGGCCTAATTTTGGCTCCGCCGTTCCCGACCTGCATCGCGACTTAGTCGCGGTAACGTTTTCCGCGCTCGGAGGGAATTCTCTAGAATACCCCAGAATCCTCGCGCGATGACGACTACTTTTCAGGTCACTTCTGGAACTCACCAGAACATATTCTCGATGTTCCCCAATGTTTTGAGACTATGGACGAGGTTCTTTCGAGCGACTTTGACAGACCTCGCGAACCCCAGATTTGGTCTCGACGCCCCCGTCGAACCAACAGGGGACTTCTCAAGCCGACGAATCAGGACACGGCATCGTGTCACGCGAACCACCAGAAACCCAAACGGCTCGACCGAGCCTCATTTTCTCTCATGTGCATATTGTATATACATCGCCAAGTTTCGGCACTTACGACAACGAAGTATACTTTCCGCTTCTCAAAATTACCCAACTGACCCCACTCTCGTGAAAATTAATAAGCCCCATTTTCAGCTGTGAACCACCTCACTTCCGACCGGCGTAGTGCTTGAGGGTAGATTTGGTTTTCTATTTGGATTACGCCCTTGGTTGGCAACATGTGCCGCGATGAGCAACTTGGTGTGTCCTCCCTCATGTCTGCAATTGCTCCAAATCCCATCCATGGAATCCTTGATAGAATCAAAGCCATCCCTTTGCTTCCCAATAATTTTAATCTTTATTCTATCAACGTGGCACTGATCCTAGCGTCTAGGTAACAAATTCATTGTCAAAAACAAAATAATGAAAACCAAATTCCAAGAATTAGGAAATTCATGTCAAACCTTAGACAAATACTGGTTCAGATGAATCTTCTCAGACATCAATAATCCTAGACTAATCTCCCACTGAATGGACTACCACAATCTTGCTCTCGCAGTTTTGTGGGTGACCCTCAACTTTGCTAGTTGTGTAGCGACGAGCTCCAACAAGATTGTTGTCCATTGATGGGATGCACTTCTAGCACTCGACATCCATCCTGAAAATGATGATGATTTTTTTTTTAAAAGTTGTAGCAGGTTCAAAGGAATCCTTCGCCGACTAGGCCAAAACCGCAGTGCTTGAGGGTCTCCAACCCTCAAGCCATCCCGTCTAACCGCCTACAGTCCCAGGTGACCCGCTCGAGCCACGTGGCTCCTTCAACCGGTCAGTGTGGCACTGCCACACTACACTCCTCCCTACTAGGAGTGAGAGCCGCCTCGGCATCTCCAGTAATCCCAACGTGGGATTGGAGGCCTGGAGCTCTGATACCAATGTAGTGGATTCAACGGAATCCTCGGCCGATTAGGCCAAAACCGTGGAGCTTGAGGGTCTTCGACCCTCGAGCCATCCCGTCTCACCACCCACAGTCCTAGGTGACCCCGCTCAAGCCACGTGGCTCCTTCGACCGGTCAGCGTGGCACTGCCACGCTATAAGAAGAAGAGATACACAAAAGTGACAAACCCAAATGCGATTTCTTGTTGGTTTTAGCCCAATCCCTCGTGGATACATGTTCAATTTCCTTACAAAAAAATGTTGCCTTATGAAAATCAAAGCAAAAAGGAAGTTCCATCAAGGCTGACAGTGTTTCCTTGTGGCCCTAAAGAAATGCGATATTATCTTGAGGGCTAAAAACTTTCTCTTTGAGAATTTAAAATACGAGGCAGAGGCAGTCAATAAATTTGGAGCCAGATTTGGTGGCTCCCTTCCAATAAACTCATGGTTTGAATCCAACATAAATGGAACACACCTAACTAGAATTCAAAGAACTCAATTAGAATAATTTGACTAAGTTGAGCACTTATCTGATGTAGGCCTTCGACCTCTATGAAAACAAGGAGTACGGTGGCTTGAGGATGTGCATAAGCTATCAGGATTTAAACAAACTCACCATATAGAATTGGTAAATACTTCGATACACGGAGATAATTTTAGACAGGCTCCATCAGGAGAATGTGTTCATAAATCGTGAGCAGTCACACGTTTACCCTTATATCCATATCACCGATGAGGATGCACACAGTGTCATCTTTTAAAATCTTATAGGATACAAGATGTTTTGTAGCCTTTGATTTAGTCTCAAGAACACCCTTCCCAAGAATTTTACATACCTATTGGCACCTAGGTGATGTTGCATGCGACAATGTTTCGTCTATTGTAAGTGATTTTATTCTATTGAGAGAAAAACATATGTTGCAGAACCATCACCTCTCTCTAGTGACCACGCGTTTGAATTGCAAGACCACTGGAAAAGTGTGGATAGCCTAACATTCATAGAGTTGGACAGTGATAACCAAACATAATCCAGTTTTTAGGACTGAACTGCACATATCGACATGTTTCAAGATCCAGTTACGTCATTCTTTTTCATCAATGTTTTAAAACCCGAAGACCAAGTGGCTTTGATTCTAATAGGCAAAGAAAAAAAAGATCGATCTATGAGAACTCCAAATGTAGACCGTTCTCTTTTCTGATGCAATTCCTACGGCTCCCCTGAGCTGGATGTATTGAATCTCCTTTCTTCAAGTCGTCATGGTCCTTTTTCATGTAAGAAAACATCAACTGATATGAATTTCTTGCACGTCGACAAGCTAATCGGCTTCCTTAATCTGCTCTAGAACTTATTTCTTCAGAGTTTCACGTAGAATTGCCATATTCTGTTCAATTTTGTAGTTTTATCACGACTAGACTAAATGCGTCCGCATGGGCGTTCATCTTATTGTAAACAAGTCCGCATCTTAAAATCCATTCATGGTGTGGCTCTGATGCCATCTCAATTCATCAGTTCCAAAGTAAAAGCTAATTCAACGCTATTTCTTTCGGTTTGTGATCGATTTTGTTCGAAAAATGTGCACCTTGCCATGGCTGCCATGGATCGATTCCCTGTTTAGGCCACTGGGGAGTGGTTGCAGATTTGGATTTCTGGGAATTTTCCATGCAATATAGAGCTTTGAATTGATCCATTTGAGTGAGTATTCAGAAAGATAGCCCCGTCCGAAGGTCGGGTGGTCGGTGGGTGGAATCTGGGTCTCCATCATGGGTGACGGGATGATTCCAACGCGGTAGTCCGAGTCCGACTCCAATGGGCTCTAATAGGCACGAGCGCCATGAAGGAAGGGAAGTGGGAGTTCTCCTGGACCAGGAAGATCCTCCACCCACGTTTGAGGGCCATGAAGGGTGCTTCGACAGGTCACCGTCGAAGCGCCTCCCGCGACCTCCGTTCATGGACATGATGGACGGCTCCACCATGGGTTACTTTGACAGCCATAGCAGGGGCTCTACTGCTCCGTTTTGGGTGTGCTTGGATGCGTTGGAAGGATCTGATCACAAGCTATAATAATCTGATGTAATATCACTGTGAGAAAAAAACAATTCCCACTTCATTTGAGTGCAACTGCTTGCGGCTCAATTCTGCCCACTCCATACTGTGGTCTCCACACACTTCCACCTTGGTGTGCATTGGCTACTAAACCAGCTTCAGCGTGCTCCAGAGAAGGCCAGCCATCATTGAGGGTGCTTCCACTCCTCCTAGGCCACAGTCAGGACAGAATTTTTGACAGATTTCACTCTGAATTTCATTGGCAAATGGAAGTATTTGTGATGGAACAAACACTCGGTGGTTGTACACTTAGTTCGTGTTAAGTGTACTCTCCCACTCATTTCGAGTACACTAGCCTCATGCACGACCCCCATACACTGGGGAGCTCTTCTAGACCATCTTGCAAGGACTGGAGTGACGAATCAAGTGAGATTATTTCAGCCAAAACAATGTCATTGACAAACATGAACAGTAAATGGCCGCCGTCCAAGAAACAGCCGTCAAGTTTGAATTGATATTCTGTACACAGACCAGCGGATGGTACAAGCGGAAGAACCAGATAGCGGAATCATTTAATGAAAATTGTATAATGGAAAAACAAATCAAATTCAGATATGACACAGAGAAATCAACATGACATATCTCCGTCAAAAGATTAGAAATAACTGAAAGACCTTATGAAAACCATACAAAACAACGATTTTTTTAGTGAAATATATTGATGTCCAACATTAATCTTGGTCATTTAATGTAATCAAGCCATAATTGGATTGTCTCTCAATATGCATTGAAACATATAATGTATTGAGAAACATGGACACGGTATTTGACTGTAATCTAATTAATTAGGTATGGATATTAATAAACTTGTAAAATGATAATTTAATTTTCATGTAGGAAAAAAAAAGAAAGGTGTGTTTGGACACACGAGACAAATAAGCACAGTGAGTGCACTCTTAATGTAATGCCATATGGTGAAGGAGCGTACGTGCGACATGAACTAGCCCCATGCACTAAGGTCCTCCCAAAGAATATGATTGATGTACAAAATAAGACAAACGGCGTGGTTTGCAAGTGCGAATGACACAAATCAAGGTGTGCTCAGACACATGGAAAAAATTAGCGCACGAACAATGCTCTTCAAGTATTTTCCTATGGTGATGTAGCGCACTTGCCAAATAGACTAGCCCTACATACTGATGCGCTTCCCAGTAAGATTTATTTGAGATATAAGACAAGACAAAAGGTGTGTCAGGACACAAGATACAAATTAGCACACTGAGTGTACTCTTGGTGTACTCTTGTATGGTAACTGAGCGCACTTGCCACATACACTAGCCCCACACACTGAGGTCCTTCTTAAGAAGCTAGTTCTTTAGCCATGTGAGACAAAAGTACAATCTTCTCATACACAAGAAAAGGAATGTAGGGATAAGTGTAAAGACCCCCCCCC
>SZWC01028720.1:0-10580 GCA_023375785.1 Penium margaritaceum
ACATACATACATACATACATACATACATACATACATACATACATACATACATACATACATACATACATACATACATACATACATACATACATACATACATACATACATACATACATATGTATGTATGAAACCCTCGGAACAAAATGGTTGGTCTGGATGGCTCAACCTGCGGGTAATATCCCACGGGGTGGGGCGCCGGAGCGTGACTACCGACCAACGTATTGTCATAGGGTAGGATTCTGCAGGATATTTTCTTGCTGTGCTGATGCATCAGATGGACCTGGACGGTCCATCCTCTTCCACTACAGCTAAGTATTAACCAATCAGCGAAAGGGGAAATCTTGACCTGGCGGATATTTACATTTTGGATAATACCCGACTTACCCAGATTATCTCTTTGGATGTGCAAAATACCCGGGTGGTATTTCTTGGTCGGTTCTATCCAAGGGGTAGAGACCTATTTTGTACCACGACTAGGTCGGCGTGTTACATTCCTCCCCCTTTAGCTACAAACCGTCCTCGGTTTGCAAAGGAAAGAGGTTCACTCGACAAACCAAGTACATAAGGAGTACAAAGAGCAAGTGAAATGTCAACATGACGCTTGTATCCAGAGGAAGTTGTATGAGACATGTCAAGCTAGCACATGGTATTTGCCAGTGCATGTATCCATGTTACATGCTCATCTTTCCTGGTGATACAAGGATGTGTCAGCTTCAAACCGAAGCATGACATTCCATCACGAGGACCCACAAGAGGGTCCATGCACATGTGGCTTTGATGCTTGAAGGTTCAACGAAGCTTTGTGAATCCATTTTGGCGAGACATCGCTCATCTTATGTTGACACAGCAACAACATCTTCCATGCTTGAACATGGGGTTTTCATGCTGGATATCGAAGAGAAAGCTATGAGATGGAAAATGTTTTTCCTGGTTGTCTTTGGGTGTTCAGCCTCGGGATTGCAGCGACGCATCATCCCCCTTTTGCTGAGGAGCGTCCTTGCGACAAGTGCCCGGGAAAATACTTGTCGGGCTACAATAACGTGCCACCGTTCCCGAAAGAAAATTCGTGGGTCTTATGCCACGGTAGTACCCCCGGGAGCGTGATCGAACAAAATCAATCTCATCCTCTACAAGGGTTTCACATAAGGAAATCCCAGGGAAGTTCTGCATGTGGTCAGATCCACATGTGGCTACCATAGCCGGTTCAGTTGGGTTGGCTGAACAACCATTCCCGATGGAGCTCTTGGCTCGAAAACTGACATGGTGGCCGGTGTCGACGCTATGAAACAAGTGTAAACATGTCATGTGACAATGTTTACAGACCAACTGAACATTGAACACCACATGGTCTTGCATTGTATGGGACAATGCCAAGTGTGTCTGAGACATGACGTTGTCACAGCATAGGTCTCCCAGCACACGTGTCAACCATAATGTGATGACAGATGAGAATGTCATTTGGTAACACGGAGACCTAGACGAAAGGCACCTGAAGCCTGTCGTCTCGCACTCGACAGACGAGTGGGTACCATCACATGTCGTATGGTCTAAGACTTTCCACCATGCGGAGGTAATCCCGGATAATGTGATGCGCTTGGATACACAACCCATCTTCTTAGACCAGAAGAGTGTTCATTGCACATTACAAAGGTGCCGAGTGTCCAGTCTTGAGTAACACGATGGGTGAGGCCCGAAAGTTCGACGTTAAGACTGTTGGGAGAGATGGGTAACAAAATGCCACATGAATTTGTGTAGTTGTGCTTTACACATGTATTTTTGAATCACTCGAATACATCATTAGCATGAATGAAGGTGTGAAATGAGTCATTCCCGTAGAAGTTGGGAGCTTTGAGTGTGATTACTCAAGGAAGGTGATCAAACTCGGATTACTTGAGCAATGTCATCCAACTCGAACTTTTCTTGCTAGGATGAAAAGAAATTCGACTGTTGTGTACCTTAGTATGGTTCGTGCTTTGCTTACACAATACTAAGACATGTTCAAGGTACGTGTCGATCCTTAAAGGAGCACGTAAACATCCAGGGGTGCCCTATGCTTCTCGAAACATCTGGGAGATGTCCAAAGAACAGCATTGGGGAGCATTGATACAAAAGTACACTTCCTCGGTGTGTGGATCATTGATCATTGCTCATTAACGTAGAAGGCTACATTTGGTGCTTTAGTCACACTAGGTTGTCTACAACCAATGGTGAACACCAGAGTGTCTTATGGGTAGACCATATCACCATGAGTTTGATGAAATATCGTCATCCAATGGAATCTCGATGGGTTGTACAACATGGTGTTGTTATGTAACCACATAACCATGCTTATGTTATCTGATTACGACCTGGTTCTAATGCATACCGCAAGCAGTGCGCCCATCGCTGAGGAGTGAGCAAGGGCGTCATGTGCATCCTAATGGAATTCAAACAGTGTTCTATAGATGAGCAACTGCCGGACTCGATCGGCAAGGCATCCAGTAGTGCACATTCGGGTAAAGTGTATGTCATTAAGATAATGAATCAAGTACCCGTATTGTGCATAACAGAATGAGGGGCTATGAGTGGTTTCAAATTTACAACTATACTAGCTCAAAAACCAGTTGTAATAATTTAGATGCTGGGTAGATGGCACCGTCAGTAGAGGTGTCATCCAAAATATTATGCAGTTGGTTGGGTCATGCTAGGTTTTGACCTTGCCATGCGTATGGCGGGCATGAACATCCTTGGTGTACTTCGAGTACTGATACACAACCACGATGGTGAGTGTCTTCGACAGTAGCACACTTGCACATTGTCTTCTCGAGCCCTAGCTGTAGCATAGGAGATCGAGGATCATGACGCACGTAACACGCGGAATGTTGCTATTCATGATTCATCCAACATCAATCTTTGTGGCAGGGGTGGCATGTGTCACAGTGTACGTACAAACCCCTCTTGCCGCTTGTCAACCATGATGTCTCCATGCTTACGAACATGGTTGAGATTTGACCATGTTGGCCAGCATAGTCCAATGTGTACTGCATCATGGTAAGAGAAACCCTCACAGTGGGAACAAGGTGGAAGGTGGTCTCCTTGCTTTGTACATTGTGTATATGGCCATGAAGAAATTCCATGACACATTCAACAATGTCCCTCATCCATGTGTTTGTTGGAAAATCAAGATCTTCGTCTGTACTGCACCATTCTGCAAGTATAGCATATCGTTGGAAAGCTCAAAAGACGAGCCGTGTACTTCTGACTTCTCTGTAACCTCTTGAATCGTCAGTGTGTAACTGAAAGTGATACTTTGCAGCGTACAGTTGCAGTGTGTACAACACAGTGTATTTCAGTCACAGTTGCTCGATTTGTTGTATATCCTGAGACACCTGTGATCCTGGAGAAGTGCTAATTCTCACATTTGGTATCAGAGCAAGAGGTGCCTTCACCAGGAGCAGTCGTTGCCATGGCGTTACTCACAGGAAGCGGCCATCATGATCATTTCAAGATACCAATCTTCAACGGCGATGACTATCAATCTTTTGCGTTCAACATGAAAATGGTATTCATGAACAAAGGACTATGGGGGGTGGTCACCGACCCACCTACAGACGTTGTGGACGCTAATGCCTCTGCCGAGGAGAAAATCAGTCATAAAAGGCGGTGCGACCAAGCTTTTGCAATCCTGGCTATGCAACTGGAAGAGCGGCTCAAATTTCTCATTCCTGACGACAATGTGGACCTCTGTCCGAGAACTGCATGGCGAGCCCTCAAGCGACGTTATCACAAGATCAGCGACGATGAGCTGGGTCATCTACTCAAAGAGTTTCACACTCAAAAAATGGAGGAACACACTCGGCTTGAGGATCATATCAGTCATCTGAAAGATCTCTCCAGTCGCATCACAGCCTTGGGTGAAGTTATCTCTGAAAGAGTGCTTGTTCAGACCTTGTTTCAGAGTCTTCCTACACGTTTTCAACACACAGTGAAGCGACTTCAAACCTTCAACAACGATCGACAGGAAGATGATGAAAAAATTACACTCATCGGGTCTGCTGTCAAGAGTGCTCTAGACGCCATTGGGAACGCTGTTCCCGTAGCAGCAGCAGCAGTACAAGCAGCAGCAGGACCAGCAGCTGCCGCAGCGGCAGCAGCCGCCAAGCCACATGTGTTGACCATTGAGAAGGCAACACAGGCTCTCATGCTTGACGAAGATGCCTACATCAAAGAAAACGCTGGCGAAGTCGGAGTCGAGTCTTTACGCCAAATATCAAGGACGTCCAGATCGACGAACAAAGAAATACGAGACCTATGGGAACATTCGTCCCAGCACCAACCAAGGCACTCAAGCCATGTATCAACCTCGACCTGGACATCCTCAATAGGATCCCAGGCCTTATGTTCACCCAGGGGATCGCATCTGTTGGTGATGCAACAAAGAGGGACACATCCAACTTGACTGTCCGACTCGTCCAGAGCAACGACCGCGATTCAATGCGCCAACGCGCAACACTCCGCATGCTCTCCTCACTGATGAGACACCATCAGCCTTTATCTCAGCCTTCTCAACACTGTTGGATGACTTTTCCCATCTCATCTCAGGTTTTACAGGTCACAATTCCGCCGACATGAAGCAAAACCCGGACAGTGACTCCATTCCTCAGCTAAATTTTTTCACAGCGGACGCAACCGACTTCGAACAACATCCTTCAGACTCAAGCGGGGCAAGTTCTGACTCCTCAATCAATCATGAAAAACCCATTCTGGAAGAACTGGCAATGTGCTCCGTTGACTGTGCCTACCTACTCGCTGCCGGAGTCCTTGCCTGGATTATTGACTCAGGATGTACCAAGCATATGACCTGTCGCAAGGAATGGTTCACCACCTACACCCAGTACGCACAACCTCGCGGAGTTCGTGTGGGTGATGGACGACTCATCCCGGCCTACGGTGAAGGTACAGTGCGAGTGCTTATTACCCTTCAAGGGCAACAGGTGACGCGCACCTTCAGCCAGGTTTTATTNACGAAGCCTTCCGACACAACACCATGCAGCGGCTGTTTGACAGGCAAACAACATAAAAAACCATTCAAGGCTCATCCAACTACAACGACAACACAAAATCTGGAACTGCTTCACATGGACCTCTGCTACATCAAGGAAGGTTCCCTGTCAAACAAGCACTACTTCCTGGTCATCATCGATGACTACAGCCATTTCGTTTGGGACAAGTTTCTCCGCTACAAAAACGAAGCCGCCGATATCATCAAGACCTGGATGCGGCAGATTGAAAATGAAACCAACCTCACCGTGAAGAAAATCCGAACTGACAATGGTGGTGAGTTCATTTGTCACTCACTCCACTCTTTCTTCCAGAAGAAAGGTATTCAACACCAACGCACCGTTCCCTACAGGCCTCAACAAAATGGGAAGGCTGAGCGCATGAATCAGACTCTTCTGGAACGCGCTCGGACAATACTACACACAGCTGCACTACCATCCGTCTTTTGGGGGGAGGCTCTCTCCACTGCAGCCTACATTACCAACGGACTGCCCACAGTCAAACTTCCCAGTGCTACTCATACACCATATGAAGCATGGACCGGTGCGAAATCCCATCTGCAATACATTCGCATCTTCGGCTGCACCGCTCACGTCTGGCTACGCCCAGAACTTCGCTCCAAGTTGGAGCCGCGGTCTAAGGCCTGTATCCTTCTTGGATATGAAGACAACAACAACATCTACAGAGTTTGGGATCCTGCTACGCAAACCGTGGCCCGTGCACGATAACCCATCTTCGATGAAACCACCTTCATCAACACAAGGATCCTCCCTACTTCACCCATCGTCTCCATACCTATGGACACGGCTCCCTAGCCCATTCAGAAGTTCAACGTTGACCCTGTCGCCGATGAACATGCTGATGTGCTTCCTCCAGTGCATCCTCATGAACACACCACTGGTGAATCCCTTCCATCGTCAGCACCGGATGCTCCGCTGCTGTCTGCTGCCATCCCTGGTCTTCGTCGCTCCACCCGCAACCGCACTACCCCAACGCATTTTCAACTCGCCATGCTCCACACGTCCGATGATGAAGATGACAGTGCTCTCGTCACTCAAGTCATCGACCCCATCAGCTACAAGGATGCCATGCGTCGACCTGATGCGGCTCTTTGGCGCCAAGCCAGCCAAGAGGAATTTGATCAGCTTAAAAAACAAGGTACATGGGATCTTGTCCCACAGCCGCCGGACCAACCTGTCGTTACTTGCAAGTGGGTGTTTCGTAAAAAACTCAATAGTGCTGGCGAGCCTGAACGATACCAAGCTCGCCTCGTGGCCCGTGGTTACAGTCAGGTTCTCGGCGTCGACTACAGTGACACCTTCGCCCCAGTGGCCAAGTATTCCTCCATCCGTGTCATTCTGTCTCTTGCTGCTGCTAACCGTTGCATTCTGCATCAGATGGATGTCAAATGCGCCTTTCTCAACGGGGACCTGAATGAGATCATCTACATGACACAACCCGAGGGCTTCGTGGAACCTAACAAGACTCATCTCGTCTGTCGTCTTAAGCGCTCTCTCTACGGGCTCAAACAGGCCCCACGCCAATGGAATCTCAAGATCCATGAGTTCTTCCTTGGGCAAAGTCTGACTCGTCTCCATTCTGACCACTCGATCTACTATCGCTCCGGAGCCAACACCATCGGCATCATTCTCTATGTCGATGACCTCATCCTGTTTGGTCCCACGCTGGACACCATCTCCGCTTTCAAGGATCAGCTGTCTCGGCGCTTTGGGATGAGCGACATGGGTCCCTTGAAATATTATCTCGGCATTCAAGTGCACCAACAGCAGGACAGTCACATCGTTCTCAATCAAGCCACGTATGCACAACGTGTCGCTGATAAGTTTCAACTTGGTGACGCCAACCCTATGGCTACACCCTTGGCTCTCCAGCATGGCCTCACCAAAGTCCCCGCTCCGGCGGATCTTCTCGCTCCCGCCGACGCCAAAGTTTTTCCCAGCATGGTGGGCTCCCTGATGTATGCCTCTGTTGCCACACGTCCTGATCTGTCCTATGCTGTCGGCATCCTCAGCCAAGGCTGCCAGAACACCACTGCCGCTCACATCGTTGCGGCCAAACGAAGCGTTCGCTACTTGCGCTCCACCGCCGACCTTGGAATTCGGTACTCTTCCACCGGTGACAACATTCTTCATGGTTTCTGCGACGCGGACCTCTCCGGTGATCACGCCACCAGTCGATCGACGTCTGGCTACGTCTTTCTTCTCAATGGAGGCCCCGTCAGTTGGCGCTCAAAGAAGCAATCCGTGGTGGCTCTGTCCTCCACCGAAGCCGAATACATCGCTGAGAGTGAATCCACCCGTGAAGCCGTCTGGCTTCGCATGCTTCTTTCTGAACTCGGCTTCGACCAACTTGCACCTACCACCATCAACTGCGACAACGAAGGTGCCATTGCCCTCTCCGAGGATCCCGTCCTCCATGATCGCACCAAACACGTTCGCCGGTAGTATCACTACGTCCGTGACGCCGTCACCGACGGTGAGGTTCGCGTGCTCTACGTTCCTACCGAGCAGCAACCCGCCGACATCTTCACCAAGCCTCTTTCTGCCGACCGTCATGCTGCACTCTGTGCTCGCCTCGGCTTGCTCTCTCTCTCTGCTCCTGCATCCTCTGGGTCCTCTTCTTCCGTCCCCCCCGCATGAGGCGTTGGGATGGACGAAGATGACCGACGGCAATGCCGCTCTCCCCTCCCGCTTCCGTGCCCCCCACATGAGGCGTTGGCACGGACGCGGGTTGCGGTTGGCCGCCACGCCTCTCTCCTCTTCACTCTGCCCTCTCTCGCGCTCCCCGCATGGCCTCCCGGGTTTCCCCATATGAGGCGTTGGACCCGGTGGCCGTGCGTGGCGCCTGCGCCTCTCTCCGCTCTTTCGCAATAGCTTCTGCCTCCCTTTCCCGTGTCCTCTTCGCGCTCCGGGCTGTCTCGCGGCTCGCTCCTTGCATCCCGACAATATCGAGGGTGCGGCTCGCTCCCCGCTACACGCCACACTCCGGGTGTCCGCCTCGGCCTTCTTTTTCGAGTTTTGTCCGCGCTCCGCTTCTCTTCCCCTCCTCCCTGGGGCCGCGCGTTCTCTTTTCGCATTTCTGTTCCATTCTTTACCTCGCCGTTCGCCTTCTCCAGTCAAGAAACCGATGGTGGGCTGCGGATGTCGGCTCACCACGGGTCCCGGCCATGTGTGGGATTCGATCCCCCATGTGTCCGGGCAGGAGGCTCCCCGCTGGCACCCCTCACTCTGCCGTACGGCTCTGCCGAGGCATTGGCCCAAGATGGGTACATCAAGTCCACCGGGTGCCTCCTGTTCTGCTATTTTGTTTGGCATCGGCTTGGGCCGCCTGGGGGGGGAAGTCTCATCTCCACCGTCGATGAGCGTTTTTTGGACGTGCGTGTCCCTGCCTCGCCTTCTTTTCTTTGCCGCCTGCTTTTCTGCTTGAATGCCACCCCTTCTCGGGCTTGGCATTCAGGGGGGGGAATGTTGGAAAATCAGGATCTTCGTCTGTACTGCACCATTTTGCAAGTATAGCATATCGTTGGAAAGCTCAAGAGACGAGCCGTGTACTTCTGACTTCTGTGTAACCTCTTGAATCGTCAGTGTGTAACAGAAAGTGATACTTTGCAGTGTACAGTTGCAGTGTGTACAACACAGTGCATTTCAGTCACAGTTGCTCGATTTGTTGTATCTCCTGAGACACCTGTGATCCTGAAGAAGTGCTAATTCTCACAGTGTTGACATGGGCCAAACAAAGTGAGAGCATGGAGATATAACCATGCCTCCTTGTGCTATATAGCACCTTGCTCTAACTGAGCATGTTAAGGTGTTAGGACTCGTAAAGAGCATGCTCGTAAAAGCCTTTCAGCATTAGCTCGCCCGTTTGGTTTTGTGCCAAATCGGTGTTAAAAGATGATGCATTCTTGGATAGAAGTTTGCATCCATCTTAAACACAGGATTGAAGAGCAGCCAAGACACATGCCGGGTATTGGATGCCACCAACAAGTGAGTTGATGTATCATCAAGTAAAATATATGACCAGGAGTTTCACCACAGGTGCGGCTGACCTGTAACATGTCTCCAGTACGTTGTGTACTCTGTACATGTGGTCCAAGAAACAGAGAGATGAACTATGTTCATGACCTGAACAGTGTCAATTTATGATGTGCCTTCAAGCATGAAGGCTACCAATTGCATGTGTCACGTATCACGAGCTTAGAGCCTTAGGGGCTTTGTCGTGGACGACATGCATTCCGGCTCATTGCTTTACCATTACTAACATGCGTTTGAGCACTGTCGTTCATCATGTTGCAGTACATGGTTTGACACTTGTAGCTCTGTCTATGATAAGATGTGACTCAGACACGCCTGTTGAGGTCGCTTAGCTGTTGTACAACATGCATTATGAGCCTGTGCCTCAGCACATATGCTGCACGTAACCAAAGCATGCACTTTGACGTACGTCAAGGATGCTTGGTGCATGCATCAACCATTAAGATTGATGTGCTAGACACCATGGATGGATGGGTGAAGTTGTGAAGAATCAACGCTTTCATGAATATAGTTCATAATCTCCAATGTCAGAGACGTATCTAGGGTGGAAGTAATTCCCCTGACGTGACCACGTACCTGCGAGTCATTGGGTCACTGATGTTCCTGGCGACGACGACGCGCCCAGACATCGTGTTCGCCGTCAACCTCCTGACCCAGTTCTCTCAGGAGCAGCTTCACCTCCACTACAAGGCCGCGATCCGAGTACTGTGCTATGTTGTCTCGACTCTTCGGCGAGGTCTCATATTCTGCCGTCAGCTGTTTGTTGTCACGGTGGGCTACACCGACAGTGAATGGGCCGGCAGTCCGGACGGTAAGAGTTGCACAGGCTGGATCTTTCTGATTGGCGGCACAGCTGTGTCCTGGCGCAACGGTAAGCAGGGATGCATTGCACACAGCGCTGTTGAGGCTGAGTACGTTACTCTTGGCTCAGGAGCGTGTGAGAGTGTGTGGTTGCGTCGCTTGTTGTCCGAGTTGTGTCAGTCTGTCGCATCCATCACGTTGCATTGTGACAATGAGAGTGCCATGGCCATTGCCGACAATGACGGCGTGCATGAAACACACACAAAGCACATCAACGTTGAGTATCACTATGTGCATTCGTTGTTGCATGACGGCAACAATAGCGTCGTGTGGGTTGAGACAGCACGGCAGTTGGCTGACTTTTGGACCAAGGTACTGAAGCGCGACTCTTTCAAGAAGGCTGCGAGTTCGGTCGGCGTGTGTCAGAGTGCCAGAGTTGTGCCAGAGTTGTGCCATAGTTCTGCCATAGTTGTGCCAGAGTTGTACCAGATTCGTTCCATTAATGTCACAGAGTTGTGCCAGATTTGTGCCAGGGTTGTGCAAGAGTCGTGCCAGATTTTTGCCAGAGTTGCGCCAGAGTTGTGCCAGAGTTGCGCCAGAGTTGTGCCAGAGTTGTGCCAGAGTTAAGCCAGAGTTGTGCCAGAGTTGTGCCAGAGTTGTGCCAGCGTTGTGCCAGAGTTGTGC
>SZWC01028721.1:0-22984 GCA_023375785.1 Penium margaritaceum
TATCTATATCTATATCTATATCTATATCTATATCTATATCTATATCTATATCTATATCTATATCTATATCTATATCTATATCTATATCTATATCTATATCTATATCTATATCTATATCTATATCTTTATCTATATCTATATCTATATCTATATCTATATCTATATCTATATCTATATCTATATCTATATCTATATCTATATCTATATCTATATCTATATCTATATCTATATCTTTATCTTTATCTATATCTATATCTATATCTATATCTATATCTATATCTATATCTATATCTATATCTATATCTATATCTATATCTATATCTATATCTATATCTATATCTTTATCTTTATTTATATCTATAGCTTTATCTTCTTCTAGGTATATAGCTGTGTTAATATCTATATCTATTTTATTCACTGTGAAAAGTGTCAAATGTTGTCACATTCTTCCTTGTTTGCCATGTTTGCACACATTGCCTTTGTGAATTTTTGCAAAGTATTATGCAAGAATTACTCATACATCCCATGGCGTTTTAAACAAAGTTTTTATGGATGTACATGTGGCTTTGCCATTTGTGTTAAGATGCGAAAACCTCTTCACCACATAGTTGGATCGAGAAACCGGTTCTAAATAGTAGAATGTTTTGTTCTATTGTTCAAGTATCATTTCATGCGTGCGTTCTCCATAATTACCTTCCCAAAGACATTATGTACGTGCATGGGCCCTTTGTCTCTAGAGCTGAAGTGCGACCACTTACGCCTGTTTTGTTGCGCATATGTAGCGTTCAATTTGTTAGGGCGGGTGTATGCACATATGCTCCGGTTAGGGCGCGTGGATTATGTGCTTACTTTTTAAGTGATGGCGCTGTGTAGGTTCTCTCGCTCCCAGTGCATGCTCCATTTTGCGCCATTTTTCAAGTGAAGTTTAAACACTAATGGTGGAAAGAGAGTTCGGACAGTTCGGAAGACGAACTACAAAAATGCAGTAGGCTCTTACGAATCGTAACCAAAGTGACTCATAAGAGAGCCAGCACTCCCCAAACCCAAATCCTTCCCATTGGGGAACACACACCACTTCCAACCCACGCACCCCATACGGTAACCGAAGGGCCAATCTGCATCCTAGGAATTCAATTTCGTCGTGCTTTTAACCCTTCAGATTCATGGCATTCCATTTGACAACGTATCAAAGATGCAATACTCCTATGGAACAACTTTTGTGCACCATTCCAAAAAAGTATCATGGCAATCAATAGTTGTCTAAACCCGAAGTTCCTTTATTATTCGTGTACAGTTGTACTCCCCCCCAAGACATTTTTAACACACCAGAAGCTACCCTGCTCCAATTCATCACTAGCCATAAGTTACCCGCAGATTTGAAGAGGACCATTTGCCTCTACTTGCGAGGAACAGCTTCCACCCCAAGCAGTCGCCAAGGCCTAGGCCTGAAGTGGCCAGCTACTCTCATGGCAGCACAGAGTGCCAAATGGATATACAACTTACATAGCCCCGGTCCACAAGCAGAAAGAGTCACCCTACTCCACACCCAAAAACTTCCAAAGTCCACTCATTTCTTCCTCTCCCATCCTGACATTCTCCGTCTACTCACGCTTTCTTGTCACAAAGAATAGCAAATCGCGTTCAACCACTTCCTCACCAACCAACCAACTAACCATTGAACATACCAACCTCATACAAGTAGAACTTGCTGAAGAACACCTAGCATACAACTGTTTCCTTACCAAACCTTGTGGACCCCCTCTGGCCATGCCTAACACGAACGCTTCGTCCTTATAATGGTCCTTCAGGTCAAACACGTCTTCTCATTGGAAATTCACAACACCCTCCAACCATCACTCACACGAGCACAAACTAAGGTACCCGATGACGTGGTTGACCACCTACCCCTAACATGGCAACGAACAATGCTCAACCCTCCATCTCTCAGCGATTGTTTGCAGTACACAAAATACATCTCCCTCTCCTCCCTCTGCGGCCTTCCCATAACCACTGGGTGCTAACTAGATGCCTCCCAAGAGCCCCCCATTGGTATCCCTCTCCAAATTGACCCAGTCACCCGCGCCCTTTGACCACACGTTTGGCTGAAGCCAAAGCGCTTGGACCCGAGCCTCCTCACACCATTGTATTGTAAGAAGGGGCGTCTAATAGCCATCCCAACCCAACACAACCTACCTTTCCATAGAATAAAATCAGCCAAAACCTCTTTTCACGAACTCTACAATCAACGTCTTCAAACCGCCCACAAAACCACAACCTACCAAGAGTCATGGTTTGATTTCAAAAACAGGAATCTATTCTCCTCGTTCACAAAAGGACATTGCATATAGGAACACATGGATGGCATGGTCAAGTTGTGTATAAGCGCCCAGGCTTATCCCATGTACAACTCGGAAAGCAAATACCCGTTGAGCTTTCCCAGAGGAAAAAATGACCATGTAAACTCATGACAAGCTTACAAGTGCGCCAGCTCACATCCTAGTCAATACAAGGACGGAAGATTCCTTGGTATGTCGAGAATGATTATACTTATGTGGAAGTTGAAATACACACCATATAAGGACAATGATTGATTGTGATGATAGATAGGTATCCATGATTAGCAAGTCCTCCACACAACTCACCCTATGTGAGTATACAATCACTACTTGTTTGGCAGTGCTCAACCTCGTAGATCCCTTCAATGTGGCCTTAGGGGACCCATGGCTAGTTAACCAGAGATCACTTGCGTATTTTGACACAAAACTGATACGAATATGTAGCGCAAGGACGATTATCACCTTGTCCTCAATTCCCCAAATTTGATGGCCAGAAGCTTCATCCCAGCCAAGCATCACATAACTCTAGCCGAAGAGACATCTAATGCAAGGTTTTAGGTACTTTCTAAAAATCCCCAAGAAACTCTATGATCAACTTGAGAGCGATGTAACTATTTATTCTCTTGTGTATTTCAGCCAACACCGGATGGGCTACCACCTAGGCGTGCGGTTAGACACACAATTCAAGTGGAAGTGGGGGCAATATGTCTAATTCGATCATTCTATCATTTGAGCCGTGCATAACGAGAAGAAGCTAAGAAATAAAGGAGTATATTTGGAAAGATTGGATCAAACCAAGTTGTTCCACCTTTGAAAACCCGATCCTCTTTGTGAAAAAAAGATAGAGGCTTACGAGTGTGTGTTGATTATGGTGCACTGAACAAGCTCAAAGTAAATAACCAAAATCCACTCCGTCGCATCGATGATTTGTTCGACCTGCTCCAAGTGGAAAAACTCTTCACATCTCTAGATACCCCGGTGATTCTTAAATTAGTATGTCCAAATTTTTGTAATTATGTGTTCCTTAACTTCGAAAAGTTTTTTGCCTTTTGATTTTTTTATGTGTTCCTAGTTTAGCGAATTTGGTTTGACCCTGCTCTTTAAATTGGTACAAATGCCAGGTTAATACTTTTCTAGATCCTTGATTTTGTCAAACAATCACTGGACATCAAGCAAGCGCTCGTTGCATTGTCACTGATGACAGCACTCACACTGCAGATTGCGCTCACAGAGATGACGTGGCTCAAAGCGCTGACATCACTGACACACCTAGTACGAGCGCACGTCCCTCTCCCACTCTTGCTCTTGCTATCTCTCGCTCGTGACGAAGCTGACAATGCTGATTGCTAGAGTGGATCTTGCACACACACCAAAACACCCGCACTAAAAACATGCAAGTAAGTAAAATTAGCTCACCAAAAGCCATGGCTAGTTCAACCTAGGATCAGAACAAGATAATTTTTACCCTAACAACTTAACTTCGAACAAATACATATATAATTGTTTAAGTGTTCCTTTGAATTTGTTGAACAGAAAAATGGTACAATGTCAACTACTCTTCAAAACATTATGTTTGAATTTAAAGATCACCTGGGTAATTCACAAGGATACCACCAAATCTAGTTTATGGAAGAGAACATAGCAAAAATTCTATTTAGAACCCATCTCAAACATGACCAATTTCTAATCTTTTATTGTAGGCTAACAAATACACCTGCAACATTTGAAGAAATGATGAACATCTTTCACGAACTCCTCGACAAACCATTATTGGTGTATCTCAATGACATCCTCATCTCTTCTAAGCATCATGAGGAACATGTGTAACACTTACAAACAATTCTTACGATCCTTTAAACCAACTGCTTCGTTGTAAAGGAAAGCAAGTGCAAGTGTGCTCAACTTGAGCTGGAGTATCTAAGTCATATCATCAGTAGCAAAGGTATCTAGGTGTACCCTTGCCCTATAAAGGTTGACAACCGTTGGCCTCACCCGAGGAAAATGAATTCCGTCGCTTGGGCCGGATATGCTCCTTTTCAGGTCTCAAAAATGAATCTTGTCGCTTTTTGAGAGGTTACTCCATCTTGGCAAGTCCTCTGCCTTGACCTGGAAGGCAAATACATGGTTTTGGTCAACAAAGTGTACTAAAGAATCTGTTGACGGTGAAGACAATGTTTGTCTTGGCACAGGTCGGGCACCCCTCCACCCCAAAAAACCTCTGGAAAGTATGGTTTGACGTGCCAGTCACAGGGGTAGGAACCGTGCTTATACAAGGTGGCCGAACATTCATCGACACAATGACCAGGTTCTATCATCAAACTGTGTGGTGGCACTTCCAATGTGACCTGAAGGGTCCTCTCAGAGTCAAAGGCCTTGTTTTGCATGTGTTATAAGTCTAAGCGGGAGCTTTCTTGTCGCCTCACGCTACGTTTGTGGGAGTTGAAATGGATTGTGAGACAGTCACTTTTACAAAGGGAAAAATGGCATGTTTAGGTGGGTTTACAATAATTGACAACTTACAGGGCAACTCTCAAGCTTTCCAATGTACTACTTGTGATTTGTTAACTTTAGCTCCCAATGCGTTAGCTAAAGTGAGGCACAGTAATCTAGCCGCTAAGTTAGCGCGACTTGTGGTGCCTACCCAAGACGCCCTCACACATCAAGGACCCATCAGAATTCCTCTCCGGAGTTGCACATGTCCCTACACAAAGTCCACTCCAGCAACTTCGTGTCTCACCGTCAGTCATCTACACGCTGATGTACAGAAGCCGGGAGGGCACAACAGGGCACAATGAGAAATGCGTGAAAACCAACACTTCATTCCCAAATGGCGGCGTGATCTCAGTGTGCATCACACACAAACAAGAGTCACTCTCACTTGTGCGCTTAACTCTCCCCTATAGTTCCCACGTATTACAACTCTGGATGTTTCCTCCAAGAACCACAAGCTTTAATCCATGGCGTGTCTTAAGTGAAGATCTACCCACACTATCACTCCTCACATGCCTTGCTCAAAGTGTTGAAAGGAATAACTACACAATGAACCTGACATGACGTGCGCCAAGTGAGACACACGGCTAAGTGAGGCCGCCTAAAACTGCCCAAAAGCCACTGTTTTTGGTATACCATGGCGTCTTTCACATTCACTTTATTTGTTGTTACAATGCAGAGACGTGACAATTCAAATGGACTGTAGAGCTTGGCCGTTTGTTTTTGGACCTGTTCGTCCAAGGCCGCGGGTGTTATTTCGGTGTTTTATTCTTGTCGAACAGCCCCTTCTTCTCCATCATCTATCCCAAAAACGTCTACTCAAATCTTAGAAATTTGAAATGTTGAGTGTGAATTCACACATGCAAGTTGCCAAGGGAGCTCATAGGTCGCTCTGAAAGTCAAGTGCTTCGCAAAATTTGGATTGCGTGAGAGTAAAAAGAGTAACAATGCAGCAAGCTGCGAGCCATCATGCAGCGAGGGCAGCAAGGGAGCAAGCAGCTGGCTCCTTGTCAAGCTTGGTAGGATTCAAACCCCACCCATCCATTTTCTGCACAACCTATCCATCCTACTACTAGATAAAAGTCCGGCATCATCTAGTTTGGGAGAGCACCCGGCAGTCAACTACAAAGTTGGTAACAAGGCACCCAACAAGAACAATGAGTGAGCTCAAGTATATGCTTGTGGCTGACGCAAGGAGAGAGGAAGTGTTGATGCAGCCTCTCAGTCACCCGTCATGTGGTAACTCGCCGTACAACTACGCCGCGGAGGTGGAACGGCCGGTGAAAATCCTCGGTCTGGTAAGTTATCCATATCAGTGTGGTGAGTGTGTAATGAGGGTAGAGCTCACAATGTGTCTTCAACACATAAATCAACACTCCCTCATGACCCGCAACCGACACGATCACATAAACTCACAACCTCAAAGCAGACGTGACAAGATGCGACACCGGACCGTACACATTCACAGACACGACTCATCAATCTGGAGCATAACGAGTGCACAACAGACTAATGGCATGAATTGCCACCTTGAAGGCAGGGTGTGATGAGTGCCTTTGTGAGGGAGTAAGCTCTTCCTTGTCGAGTGTCAACCGAGACAAACATGGACATCGTCTGTAGCCACTTTCCATGCACAAAATGATGTTCCACATTGATATTCTTGGTGTGAACTTGATGCATGCCATTATGCTCAGCAATAGCCCTTGTGCTCTAGTCGTCACGCCGTACTTTGATGCAGCAGATAGGAACACGCAAGTGTTGCAGCAATTGACAAAGCCAAACACTTTCACACGTGCCTTCACCAAGAACAACGTACTCTTCTTTGCCAAAACTATGTGGCACACAACCCTGCTTGCTGCTCATTCACGATATCATTGTCCCTCTAACAAGGAAGACATAACCAGTGCAACTGCAAGCATCTTTAGCTTGAGCCTAGTCACCGAGAATGTATCTGTCAATGACAACTGACTGTTGTGCCCGGTAGCAGCAACCAACTCGGGCAATGGAGAGTGCGTACCTGATAAAACGCAACGCAGCCTCCATGTTTCGTGCTCTCAGACACTGTTAGAATTGGGCCAGAAAGTTCACAACGGAGGAAAAACCTGTCCTGGTACTCCACTACTCTACTGCTCCACTACTCTACCGCTCCACTACTTTCCCACTCCATGACTCTACCGCTCCATTACTCTACCGCTCCATTACTCTATCGCTCCACCACTCTCCTGCTCCAGTGTTGTCTCGCTCCACTAATCTACTGCTCTCCACTAATCTCTCGCTCCATTACTCTACCACTCTACTACTCTGCCACTCCAAAACTCTAAAAAATTAAACGTTCCACTTAGCCGCCCCCTTCGCGTACCAACACATCTTGGGTGAACCCCGGATGTGCTTTTGTCCATGTTTCTTGTTCTTCTGTTATTCTCTTTCATTTCCATCATTCTTGTTTTTCTTTCTCTTTTTCATACCTCTCTTGCACTCTTTGGTCGAGACTCGGGCATCTGGAATTTGGCCCGGTTCTACAGAAATACCAATTCAGGGAGACCCACTTATGTCTTTTCTTTTCTTCTTTCCACTTACTTTGTTTCATTGAGACCCTTCCACGCGGGAGTCTAACGTTGTGGAGACAGAGACCACCATCGACATGTCTTTGGTTGTTCCAACGCTCGCGTCGACGTCCTCGGCAGCGTCAATATCCCACCCGTGATGGCACTGGCTTCCGCCGCTGTACTACCCAGCCCTTCATGGGCCGCCTTCTTCATCCTAAATCCCTATATCATGGCTCCTGTCCGCAACTCCATCTTACTCTCTGCTGCTAGCTTGTTCCTTTCTCGAGCTCACGCATGGTCCGGACACATCTGCACTGGCCTCCACAT
Source organism: Penium margaritaceum (assembly GCA_023375785.1). NCBI lineage: Eukaryota > Viridiplantae > Streptophyta > Zygnematophyceae > Desmidiales > Peniaceae > Penium > Penium margaritaceum. Next base: position 7,700 of record SZWC01028721.1, read on the forward strand.
TTTCTTCCCATCCTTCATCTCCTGATGTCCCCTATGGTTTGAATTTCACTGTTGAGTCTGGGGATCACCGTTGTTCATCGGATGGAGCCCTTAAGGGCGTGTCAGATGGTGGGGCCTTGTTGTCTGTGGAGTGGATTGAGCACTGGCGATTGTTCACCCTCCCCCGTCTCCTTATTGTGACTTCTGGTCATATTGCACCCTCTTCAGCCTTTTCTTGCCGCATTGTGCATTGGCACGTGACGGCTCCGTCTTGTGTTTCAAGTGGCTTTTAGATCATTGCTTCCGGAGCCACTCATCACATGACTTTGTCTCTTGCCGCGTTTGTCACGTTGGGGCCAAAAGCTGACGTAAGCTTCGTTCGCACTGACTCTAGCCAGATATTTCCAGTTCAGGACAACAGTATGATGTGTTTTGTTGGTCCATCAGGTGATGTCTTCTTGCCTGATGTCCTCTTTTCCCTGCACTTGAGGTCAGCTTGATGTCTGTCACTGCCTTCGATGATCAGGGCATGGACTTTATTTCCTCTCACGGCGTTGGTACTATGTCGCTGCAATCATCTTGCCATCCTGTTTGCCGTGGTCTAGGTTTCGATAAATAGTATCATGTATCCTTTTTCGCATTGTCGTCCGTTGCCACTGTTGTAGCGCATGTGCATGTTGCTCCCTTGCTTTCCTGTGCTCACACATGTTTGCTCCATCACCGCCTGTGCCATGTGCGTAAATTTTCCATCCATAGCCTCTTTCATCATCAACCTACTGATGGTCTTGACCCTGGCACATTCCCCACACCCTCTACTATTCATTGCATAATTTCTTTGCATTGCGCATACTGCATCTCCCTTGCCCACATGGACATCATGGACCCTGTCCAGGATGAATTTGTGGGTGTTGTTGGTCGGTACATCTTGTGTCTTATGGGTGATTTCGTTTGCTTTTGCTAGGTCTTTGCCATTTACCAGAAAAGTGATGTTGGGCCCACAATCAAGTGTTGGCTTGTCTAGGCTCAGTGTGCTTGCCAGTGTAAACTGTTAGCATTCCACTCTAGTTATGGTAGGGAATTCATGGGTCCCATGGCCCATTCCCTCCATTCTCAAGGAGTGCAATTGGAGCTCTCTGTTCCATTAACACCGTATAGAACAGAGTGTCAAAATTTTGTAACCGCACTCTTTCTGACAGTTTTCGCCCCCTTCTTGTCAATTCTAGTCTCTCTCCAGTGTTTGCCTTTGAGGCCATTTCCTATATGACGTCGGTTTGGAACCGTATTCTCCATCATCGCCATCATCATCTCCTGTCATATCTCCATCACCACTTGTGTTTTTTCCTCCTACATTTGAGTCGTTTCCTTTGTTCTTTCTTGTCGCATATTTTTTGTCGCTTGCGTCGTTGCTTGTCATCCCATCGACAGCAGACCTAGTTGTACCCTCAAAAACCCCCAATCTTGTTGCCATTCTTTCATGCGCCAAGCAGTCGTCGGAGACCGCTGTAGTGTTCACCTCACTTTGCGCCGCCTGCCACTCGTATAGCCTCGGCTGGTCCCTGTGGACCCTTGTGCATAGTCTGTCCACTTCAATATGGTTGTTTACCCCACATAACCTACTCCTGCCTCTGGTCTTGACGTGGCTGTGGTGTAGTCCAACCCTACACTTGGATATTCTCTCATCTTTAATGAGTTCCATCAAGCCATTGTGGCATCTGGATCTAGTCAGTATCAGCCATGTTCCTTAGTTTCCACCGCACTTGTTACGAGTGGTACCATGGCACATGTCCCTGAACCGAACATAGTGCAACAAGCATGCTCGGCTGCAGATGCATTACTCTGGGAGCAGGTTGTGTGCAAGGAACTGGCAAAAATCAGGGCACATGGGGTCTATGAGAAGGTGAAGCTCCCGCCTAATGGTAAGGCCATATCAACTTGTTGGGTGTCTCAAAGTAAAGAGAGGCCCAACGGATCAGTGGAACCTTAGTGGACTCTGCTTTGTTCTTGAGTCCCTCCTCTGCATCCTTCATCGTTGTCCTCGTCTATGTGGACAACCTCTCGATTGTGTCCCCCGACCTTGAGGCTCTCAAGGTTGTGAAGGATCTCCTCACATTTGTGTATAGAACGAAGGACCTTGGTCCAGCTTGTGTCTTCTTGGGAATGGAGATTGAGCGTGATCGCCTACATCGAACACTACATGTGCATTAAGCTGGTTACGTCAAGATGATGGGGGAGCGTTTTCCTCACCTGTTGGCCACAGTCCCCTCTGCATCCATGCCTATGACGCCCGCTCGGCAGAGGCTTCTCACGTCAGGAGACTTAGATCGTCTGGATGAGCCTGTCAATGTCACGACGTACCTTAGAGTGATTGGCTCCATGATGTTCCTCAGGACCACGACACGCGAAGATGTTATCTTTGCTGTGAACTTCTTCTCGCACTTCTTACATCATCTGCATCAGCTCCATCTGGAGGATGCCTGCGCGTGGTCCGGTACTGTAGTGATTCTTGTAATTGATCACTTTCTTTTTTACAAATTAGATGATCTTTGAATTCGCCAATTTTTTACTCCCATTTAATCTTTCCAGTGATTCTTCCATGGCAGACTTGTTTCTGTCCTGGAAACTTGAAGTCACCCAAAATCCTTTTCAGGCCCTCATCCATGACGTTCCGCATCAAGAAGTTGCTGATCGACAGCTCTTACATTTGATTTGTCAAATGATGGCCACCTCCGATGAGCGTGTGTGCAACTGATTATGGTCGGTGCATTCTGACGTGTTACCGAAGCGCTTCCTTGACTTGTCGAAATGCACTTGGTTCAGCATCTATGTTCAGTCCAATGCTCAAAGTGAGCGCTCCGTACATTCGAGTGAGCTCGGTTTGCATTCTCTTCTTCTTTTTGTATTGAATTCCTAATTTCAAAAAAAGTTGAGTGATTCGCCCAAACGACTCAGAATTATGGCGGTGCTTGTGGGAGAATGAAAAACATTTTAGTTTTGAAGGAATACAGAGATCACTACGGGATGTTGTGTCCACCCATGCCTGGGCCTGTGCTTTCATGCGCAGCCATCCGTTGTCGTTGACGGATACACTGACAACAATTGGACCCATGATCGCGATGCACGCAGCCAGTCCGGCTGCATCTTCCTCGTCGGAGTTCAAGCTATCTCATGCAAGAGTGGCGAGCAGGACTACATAGTGTGGAGCTTGTTCGAGGCTGAGTGTGTTGCATTGGTGGCTTGAGTCTGTGAGAGCATCTGGTTATGCCGTCTCATACAATAGGTGTGCCATTCCATACGCTACATCACCATCTATTGCACTTGCCACATAGCAGAGCATGATGGCATGTGTCACACGCGCACAAAACACATCAACAATGAGCATCACTTTGTATGTGAGCACATTCCACATGGAAATGTTTCTTTCATGGGTGTCGACATATGGCCGCAACGTGAAAACTTCTTCGCCAAAACGCTGTGCAGCGGCAAATACAAGTTTGCCATGCACAATGTTAGACTTCTTGCGTATGCTCCTGCTCCTACCTGATTTGTTCCCTGCTCTAGCTGCTTGCTTTCTCCGTTATAAGTTATTGTGTGGCCCTGTCTCCTGCTCCTTGCCGTGCGCTAATGTTGCCATCGTATTGTGACGGTTGCTCACTTGTGGTGACTAGCGTCTTTGGGTTATGGGGGAGTTTTGTTGTGTGAGTTACAGTGACCTCCAGACTTGTCGCCACGGCTCGCCGGTATGTCGGGACACTCAACGGCTACTTCGACAGCATCAGCACCAGTCGACGCGCCCTCACATTCTCTCCCATGGTTCTTTCGGTGAGCACCTCCCGGGGTCCATTTTCTCAGTGGTGCTATCCTTGCCTGTTCATGATCCAATTGCGTAAGGGTTTCTGTTTCTGCACCTGGTGTTTCTTTCAGTTTATCAATCGGACAACCATGGTGCTCGTAGGCCTCTCAATTTCTCTTCTGTTGTTTTATAGGAGCTTGCTATTGGGTTAGTCTATTTTCCGGCCGGTTGGTTGGACTTGTGTGCCTAGTTGCGCGCATGTGGATGAGACTACATCTACACACTTGTCTATTACTTGCAACTTAACTTCTACATTTCACAGCATATCTTTTTTGTCTCTCCACCTTTCAGGCCACCATCTATCAAGTTGTGTTCTATGCAGCGTGCCCTCTTACACAAAATGCTGCTTATGGGATCCCTCTATTCCCTCACAGTCAACTTCAGAGTTGGTAACAAGAAATCTAACAAGAACAAGCAGCGTGCTCAAGTAAACGGTTGTGGAACAAGAGTAGAGCAGATGTTGATGCAACATCTCAGTCACGTTATGTGGTGACTCGCCGTACAGCTACATCGTGGTGGAGTTTCCGTTGAAAAGCCTCCCTCTCGTCAGTCACCTGCATCCGTGTGGTGTGTAACGAGGTCAAAGGTCACTACGTATCGTTGATACCAACATCCGCCACGTCTGCACGCAGTCCCTGGGGGAACCGTGCTGAACGTGGATATCTCATAATCGGCCAGCATTAACGTGGAAAATTAATCTGTGTGAGCAATCAGGGGTTTGGTAATTCTGAGTTTGGTTGGTCCATGAGAGCAGAATAGTAAAATGTGCGCTCACATGGTCAAAGGAACACAACTGGTTCAGTCAAACATGAGAGGTGTTCACAGATTTTTTGCACAAAGATGTGAGAGCGAATTGTCGCCCAAATTTAGAGCTCCACAAAATCAAGTCGGTCGTAACAGACACACGTAAACTAGGGTGTTGACCAGGTCCGGTATACCGTAGTGGTGCCCCTTGAATTTGACCAAGTAATTTTTTCCTTCAAACATTCAAGCACCTTTTCATCTCTCATGGAGGAATCACTCAAGGAATTGCGAAAATCCAATACATGTACACACCATTTCACACGCCGCGCGAAGTGTCTTAGGGACTACGAGCAGAACGTAAGACACACGTTCCGCCTCGCAGCCCCCCACTAGCTACACGTGCACGTGGCACAAAGTGTGATTCGATGTGAGCTGTGAGGTGCAATGTCACTATGAACATTCAAATTTTCAATATGTTACAGCCGACTGCTGTGGACAGATCGAGTATGTGAGTGGACACTTTGACCCAGGGCTGCAATACCGCGGTATTTGGGTACCCCGGTACTGAATACCGCGGTACAAGCGTTCCGCGGTATTGAGTACCGCGGTATCCTAGTTCCGTGGGAGGTTAGTACCGATACCGGTAACGCTCCCACGGTAGGACCGGTATTGGTGAAATACTGCGGTACATATAGTGTAACACGGTACACGGTATAATGCGCAATGTGCATTTCATACCACAAATGTACCGCGGTACTTGATTTCACCTGGATTATGCGACCAGTTTTCTTGTTAGATTATTGCAAATCTTTACGTTGACAAAGCATAACAGACCTGCTATGGAAAACTGAAGTGGGATGGAGATTGTAGACATGTCATAGAGAAAAAAATACACTTTCGTCAAAAGGTGGAGTAGTGGATCGACGTGCCTTTTAAAGATAGACAAGAGAGAAACATGACGTAATGTTAAACATTTTACCGGTGCAAGAATGGGGTATTGATAAAGGTAGAAATTTGCCTTTCAAGGCTCGAGAGGGAGGGGGTAGCTTGACATCCCGTTAGGGGCTGGGAATGCGGCGATCAGGTCATTGACAAAACGGGACCTCCAACTTATGTTACAGTTTCAACGCCTTACGATTCTCACTTGGACCAATCAATCAAGGTCTCCTTTTCTGACGACTTCTCCTGCAAGTCAATCGACTCGATACGAGTACGGCAGATTTCACGTTTAAACAAGCCACACCAAGCGAGCATGGACAACTTTTTTAGAGCGTGCATCATTTTAAACAGAAATGAGAGAAATGTTTATCTCTGGTTTTATCTCTGAAATAGACAGCTCCGTTTTGCGAAAAACGTGTACCTGAGAGAACTAGGAATGTAATGTTTGATCTTTGTCAAATGGACACAATGTCGAATCTTTGCAAAAACTCTTAAACGAAGACGGAAAAATTAAGTAAACAGTGGTAGTAATCTGAGTTGCATTAGCGACCATATTTTTCTGCTCAATGATGTAAAACCTTGAACAATGTCTTCGCAAGTCAACAACAACAAGTGTCCTCGCAGTGTTATTGTCGCTAGTTTCTTACCTTTCGTTCATTCGCATTTTTCATACCGCGTTACCATTACATATCTGACATCAATCCTTTGAATTTGTGGATAGTCTAGGCTAGAGGGTAGACTGAGGCAAGAGCACGACACGTCGCACGCAAGAATGGGCAATGCGCCATGGATTGGTGCGGAGTTGTGAGAGTCACAAGAACGGATCGAGTATGACTCGCAGTCACGCGTCACAGAGGTGTTACGCGACAGGAGGAGGCAAGAGAGCGAGCAGCGAGCTCGATCTCTCTCGCCACCCTCGAAACTGGTGGAATCAACCCCACCTGCCCACAGACCAATTTCCTAGCATAAACTAGGCCACCGTTCAAACAACAAACTGACTAGAGGATGAACCTGGTTATGCCCATGGCCAACTGTGCTTGAATGCATGTGAGAAATGCAAATGTGGCTGGCAAGCTCAGATTGAGCCTTTTCATGGCTCGTCTTCCCAACTTCTGGTCATGACGAGTCCGTCGGCGAAGTCATCTCTCTCTGGTCAGTCACCTCCACCGGTGATGTGAGTGTGCAACGAGGCCAGAGGTCATAGTGTGATAATGATATGAATCCAACACTCCCCCATGACCCACAGCCGACGCACATGAACGACATGCACATGCACAGCGCGAACGTCACAAGACGTGACACAACACAAGACTGTACACGAGCACTGGCATGACAACTCAACCAAGAGCAACACGAGGACACAGTAACCCAACAGCGTGCACTGCTGCCTTGAAGACATTACTGCTGAGTGCCTTCGTGAGAAATTCAGCTCGTTGCTGTCGCGTGTCAACCCACATAATCTTGACATCACCTGCAGCCACACGTTCACGTACAAAATGATGCTCTACATTGATGTGCTTGGTGCGAGTGTGATGCATGCCGTCGTGCTCAGCAATAGCTTTTGTGCTTTGATTGTCACAGCGTAGGGTGATGCAGCGGATGGGTACACGCAACTGCTGAAACAATCGACACAGCCAAACACTTTCACAAGTGCCTGCACCAAGGGTGACATATTCCGCCTCACTCGAGCTGTGCGCGACGCAACCCTGCTTACCGCTCTTCCAGGAGAGTGCTGTGCCACCGACGAGAAAGACATAGCCGGTGCGGCTGCTTGCATCCGTGTCATGCGCCCAGTCACTGTCAGTGTAGCCATCAACAACGACGGACGGCTGCGCCCGGTAACAGAGACCAACTAGTGCAGTGGAAAGCGCATATCGAACAACACGCAACGCGGCCTCCATGTGCCGCACCCGTGGGCACTGTGAGAACTGTGCAAGGAAGTTCACAGCGAAAGCGACGTCTGCCCGTGTGGTAGTGGCCAGGTACATCAAGGACCCTATGACGCGCAGGTAGTCGGTCATTTCCACCTGCTCCCCCAGCTTGGACACATCCAGTGTTTTCAACAACCTCTGCTCGGTGGGCGTCATCGGCGTGGATGCTGAGGGCACAGACTCAAGGAGCGAGGCAAAGCGCTCCCCCATACTCCTGACATATGCAGCCTGGTGGACATGCAGAACACGGTGAGCATGATCACGCTCAAGCTCCATGCTGAGAAAAACTCGAGCTGGGCCCCAGTCTTTCATCTTGTACGTGGACTGCAGCAGGGACTTCACAGCCGACACTGCCTCTCGACTGGGTGACGCAATGAGGAGGTCGTCCACATAGACGAGGACTGCAACAAACGGTGGAGAGTTGGGAGCGACAAAGAGAGAAGGATCCACTGTGCTACGACGGTATCCACCTTTTTCCAGGATAGAGGTGATCTCCTGGTTCCAATACCGTGGTGACTGCTTCAGGCCATAGAGAGCCTTGCGCAGTCTCCACACCCTGTCAGTGCCGTCAGAGAACCCCGGAGGTTGCATCATGTAAATCTCCTCATCCAACTGACCGTGCAGGAAGGCGTTGTTGACATCCATCTGCTCGAGCTCCCAGTCATGGTGGGCGACAAGACCCAGAAGGGCGCGAGCAGTGGTGTAGCGTCCGACAGGGGCAAACGTCTCGTCAAAGTCGACGCCAGGGACTTGTGAGAATCCCTTGGCGGTGAGACGTGCCTTATACTTGTCAAGCTCGCCATTGGGCTTGTACTTGCGCCTAAAGACCCATCGTGCATCGATGGCTTTGCGACCGGGCGCGAGATCGACCAGCTCGTAGACGGTGTGGTCACCAAGAGCTCGAAGCTCATCCCGCATGGCTGCCTCCCATTGCTGGGAGTCGGGCGCAGTGCGTGCCTGACAAACAGTAGTTGGGTCTGACGAGGGTGCAGCAGCAACTGTCGCGTGACACTCAGCAACACTGCTGCGGATGGCGGCTTCGAGAGCATGCTCGTGCTCAGACCTGAGCAGTGTCTGCCCAAGGGCAGAGCTGGGATGGACCACTGCTGTGGCCAGACCCAAGGCATCCATGCCAGTCGGTAGCCTTCCAGGCTGCTCTGGGTGGGACTGGACAGGACGGACGGATGGGGCAGCGACACTGGACGAACGAGAGGGGAGCGCACGGAGACGCCCGCCACAAACGAAGGGCTCGATGGGAGCAGGACCAGGAGGGTCACCAGGCAACGGCGAAGCAGCGGTGGAACAACTGGGTGCCACAGGGGTAAACGGACTGGACGGAGCCGCTGAGGAGTGTGCAGGAGACATGGACTCAGACGGAACTGAGGAGGACAAGGCAGGAGACGCAGGAGCTCCGAGCGAGCTGGACGACACGGAAGGAGAAGGGGAAGGAGTCACAGTGCCAGACGACGAAGGCCGCTCCGAGGGTGGAGGCTGCGAGGAAGGGACTGCAGCAGGGACTGCAGGGGCAACGGGAGCCGCAGGCCCGACTTCCCCCCGCAACCGAGAGAGCGGCAGCAGGGAGGCTGCCGTAGAGTGACGACTGAGGTCACGGAGAAAGACAGACTCGAAGAAAAGAGTATCGCGGGACTCAATGACTCGCTGGCGCTCCTGGTCCCAGAAGCGCCAGACTTTGGACTGGGCAGACACGCCCAAGGAAGGGCAGAGGCGCCCACGCGGGGAGAGTTTTCCATCAGAAAGGTCCTGAGGGAGCCAGACCGACGCAATGCTACCCCAGACGCGAGCGAGTCGCAGGTCAGCACGGGTCCCGTACCAACGCTCAAAAGGTGTGACCGAGCGGGGAAGGGGCCCGTGTGGGACCCGATTCCACACCTAGGTCATGTAACTCATTGCCTCAAAGGCGAACAGAGGAGAAAGACCGGACTCAGACAGGAGGGTGCGGACGCCGTCGGCAAGAGTCCGGTTCCAACGCTCAGAGACCCCGTTTTGTTGGGGTGTGTAGGGAGCGGAGGTCTCCAAACACACCCCGTGAGACTCAAGGAGCCGGGCGGTGGGACCAAGGAACTCACCACCGCGGTCGCTGCGGAAGACACGCAAGGAGCGCTGACAAGACCGTTCAGCCTGGCGGAGCCAGGACTCAAGGACAGTAGGGACGTCACTCTTCTGGCGAAGAGCGAAAACCCAGCGATAGCAGGAGAAGTCATCAGTGAGGCACAAAACATAACGCCCAACACTCCTTAGAAGGTCATGGGAGAGAGGACCCATGACATCAGCGTGTACAAGAGCAAGAGGGTGGGAGGACCGGGAGTCAGCGGAAGCAAAGGGAGAACGATGCATTTTCCCTTGGGCGTAGTCGAGACAGTCAGAGGGACAAGGCGAGGGAAAGGTGGAGGGTGACAGTCGAACAGCAGGTTGGAGACGGAGCATGCTGGAGATGGCATCAGTGTGAACATGGCCAAGACGACGATGCAAGAGTTGGATATCGGCGGGGGGGAGAGATGGTGCAACGTGTGCAAGAGAGGAGCCAACAGAGTGGGGAGCGGGAGCAATGAGGGGCACACGGTAGAGTTCATCACACTTAACCCCCCGCAGAACGGTGCGACCAGTGGAACGAATGCTGACAGTGCCAACACCCCGACTGGCTGAGAAATCCATGCCCTGATTGTCAAGGGAGGGCACGGACAACAGGCTGAGCTCCAAAGAAGGCACATACAGTACGTCGGGTAGAAACAGCACGCCATTGGGACCAACAAAACGGACAACGCCCACGCCCTGGACAGGCAGCAACTGACCAGAACCAGTACGAACAAAACAGACGGAACCAGCGGGACCCAACGAGACAAACGCTGAGCGAACAGAGGTCATGTGGTGGGTGGCCCCGGAGTCGAGAACCCAGAAGCCACCGGAGACACGAATAATAGGAAGGACGCCACAGGTGGCAACAGTGCCAACAAAGGGTGGAGCAGAGTCACAGACTGACAGGCAACGAGGAAGCACGACAGACTGCCAATGCTCAACCCACGGAACAGATGCGGACGGGAACTTAAGAACATGACCGGGGGGTCCCCAGGAAGGACAGTGTTAGCATGACAAGTGAGACCTCTGGCCAACGAAGACACACTCTCACCTCCCTAATCGCGGAGGTGAAGACGCTGGAGAAGAGACTGCTCCAGCTGGCGCTCGCCATCGACGGACGCTACGGAAGATGGAGGAGACTGCCGCGAGGGAGGTGCGAACCACGGAGGTGGGATGTACGCCGAAGAAGGGGGCCCAGCATACGCGGGCGCTCCGTAGAACGATGGCCAACCCCACGGGTATGGGATGGGGGATGGAGCTGTGGAGACGCCAGCGGTGGAGTAGACCTGCGCAGAGGTGGAGCCGACAGGCTGAGAGACTGAAGGGGAGCTGGAGTCTGTGGCGGACGAAGAGGAAGAGCCGCCGTTGCAAGACCAGTGCGCACGCATAGAGCGGGCCAGGCGTAGATCGTCAGGAGGCGCAAGGCACGTACGAGCAGAATGCTCAGAGGAACCACAGTTCCAATACACAACCGCACCAGGGACACAGGATGGTGCAGTGTCCTTGCCCTTCCCCTTGCCTTTGCCGCGGCCTCGGCCACGCCCGCGCCCCTGGGAGGCAAGAGCGGTGGCCGTAGATGCCGAGGAAGAAGAGGATGCGGAAGAGGCGGCGGCAGCTGAGGAAGAGGCAGGGGAGGAAGCGGTGGTGGTTGCAGCAACCCCGGCAACTGCAGCACGGTGTAGACGTTTGTTCTGAAGGCTGGTCCACCAAGCGGCGAGTCGATCAGCAACGAAGTCCCAGAGAGCGCCAATGCCCGGTGGGGAATAAGGAGGAACGGGCTGAGAAGCGAGACGCAGCAGCTCGTCAGATTTGACGTCGCGGAGAAGGTCGGACAGCTCGGGAATCAAGCCGTTGACCATGGTGTGGACAGCAGCAAGCTGGCCTGGCACGGCTTTGTCGAGCTCACGAAGGAGCTTGAGCCCGCGTGCCCAGTAGGCATCAGCCGATTCGTCAGCACGCATTATGAGCGTGTTGAACTGCACAATGAGGGCACTCTGTGCTGCCTGACCAGTGATTGTGGTGCGACGACGAAGCATGGTGTAGGAACCAACAGGATCAGCGAGACGCTGCACGGCGGGGTCGGCATTGTAGGTACCGACCTCGTCGACAAGCGTCTCTGGCGCAGCAGCAATGAGGGCACGGACAGCGCGGGCAGACTCAGCAGCGACAGGCGTAAAAGGTGCGACAGCTGGGAAATCGTATTCCCACAGACGCTCCCCCTGGGCCCAGGCACTGAAGCGGGTTTCCCAGGAGGAGAAGACGAGTCCGGCGGACAAGACAGGCGGCTGCGAGAAGAAATCATGCTGGCGCGTGACAGGGGTGGGATAAGCAACGGAAGGAGTGACATCAGTGTTTTCGGCAGCGGTGCTAGAAGCAGAGGGTGTGGAGGAAGCAGCCGCAGTGGTGCTAGCGCTGGCAGAAGCGGTGGGAACGGACGCAGCAGGGAGGAGCTTAAGCACAATCGCTGCAACCTCATCAACAAAGGCGGCGCGATTATCATCGGCAAGCTTGAGGCGGTCCTCAACCTCACGCTGCGCCTCGAGAGCGAGGCGCAACTGGCACTGCAGGTCAGCTATGACTGATTCGTCGTCACTCGGCATGGTGACGACGACGAGGTCCTGCCGGACAGATTTCGGCAGAGTTTCCCCTGCCCCAGTGGGCGTGGGAAAATTGGACGTGCCCAAGGCACGAGAGATGTGTGCTGCAGGACAGCCCGATCCCAATCAGACAAGCAACAAGATCCAGCAAGAGAAGAAAGGATGCAAGGAGACAGAGCAGCAGCCAAAGACTCTCACAAGGCAGAAGGAGGTGGAGGCGCGCACAACAAGGCAAGGAGTGGTGGGACAGCAGCTGCGAATGCAACTGAGACAACGGAGACAGTGGTTGTGATGGGGATCACCAGAGCAAGCGCTCCGGTGGTGAGGACGGCTCCAAGAGTGATGAAGGCTGCAACGATGGAGATGGCGGCTGTGACGACGCTGGTGACGGTCGAGGGAGCAGATGAGGCAGTTGCAACAGCACCAGAGGTGGAGGTACGAATGGAAGAAGCGGTTGCAGACACGGCAGACGCAGCGGAGGCAGTTGAGGAGGCAATAGCAGAAGCGGCTGCAGCAACCTGAGTGAAGATGTCTGCAGCTGCGGCAGCCACCGGACCGGCGACAACGGCGGCTTCGATGTATGACTCAGCAGCGCGTCCTGCCGAGGTCGAGGCGGAGGCGCAAGAAGCTCGGGCAGCGGCAGCTAGGGTGGCAGCGGTTGCTGCTGCAGCGTCGACTACTGCAAGGGCCGTGCGCGTAACCCTGGTGGCCACGGCAACAACGTCGTGACCTAAGACAGAGGACACGCGAGCAGCTGCGGCGTCCACCCCTACGCTAACGTGCAGGTGCTCGACCCCCCCGGAGAATGGGAAAGAGGGGAGCTTACCGGTATGGAGGGCCGCCTTGGCTGTGATGGTGGGGTTGTCTCGACGGAGGCGGCGTCACGGTGGATGTGGCATTGCCGCGCCGAGCTCTCCCTGAGGAGCCACCGAGATCCTCCCAGTGCGCCAGCGTGACAGCTGCCACCACCAGACGGTGGTGATGAGACCGCTACAAGGCTGCAGTGCCGCTTGCTGCTGTCGTCCCCTTTTGTGCGGCTGTTGCGGTGGAGGTGCTGCTGCTGCTGCTACTGCTGCTGCTGCTGCTGCTGTTGCTGCTATCGTGTTGCTGCTGTCGTGCTGCTGCTGTTGCTGCTGATGCTGCTGATGCTGCTGCTGCTGCTGCTGCTGCCGTCGTGCTGCTGCCGCCGTGTTGCTGCTGCTGCTGCTGCTGCGGCTGTCGTGCTGCAGCCGCCGTGCTGTTGCTGCTGCCGCTGCTGCTGATGCTGTTGCTGCTGCTGCTGTTGCTGCTGCCGTCGTGCTGCTGCCGCCGTTTTGTAACTGCTACTGCTGCTGCTGCTGTTGCTGCTGCTGGCGTGCTGCTGCCGCCGTGCTGCTGTTGCTGCTGCTGCTGCTGCTGCTGTGGGCGGCTGCCGTAGTGTGGTGTGAGAACCGCACTGAGGCGGGAGACGCCCGCCTACTGCAGATCCGGCTCCCACCAGAGTGGTGGGTGGCACGGAGAGAGGGGCGGGGAGGGAATCCTCCCCTCAAACCTAACCTCCGCCACAAGGGAATCGTCGCCAAGAGAGGCGACGTCCCTGTCCTCGACCGATGAAGAGGAGGCGGACCCGAGGGAGGTGCGAAGGTGAGAGAGGGAGGCAAGGACGGGACGGGTGGATGCCGCCCGCCAGGGTCGTCACCAAGATAGGCGAGACCGTGGTTGAGGCTGGGCGGAAACGTCTGCCGTCGAGAGCAGCCAAGAGAGGGTCTGCCACAGGACAAGTGGGGGGTGTGCCTCCCCCAGTGCAGCTAGGAGGAGAAGTGAGCCGACGCCGCCAAGAGTGGCAGCCGCGGGTTCGGCCCAGGATGCGTGAACGGTAGATCGATCCGCCGTCCGGCTTTCACACACCTTCCTTGCTCTGATACTAGTGGATAGTCTAGGCTAGAGGGTAGACTGAGGCAAGAGCACGACACGTCGCACGCAAGAATGGGCAATGCGCCATGGATTGGTGCGGAGTTGTGAGAGTCACAAGAACGGATCGAGTATGACTCGCAGTCACGCGTCACAGAGGTGTTACGCGACAGGAGGAGGCGACAGAGCGAGCAGCGAGCTCGATCTCTCTCGCCACCCTCGAAACTGGTGGAATCAACCCCACCTGCCCACAGACCAATTTCCTAGCATAAACTAGGCCACCGTTCAAACAACAAACTGACTAGAGGATGAACCTGGTTATGCCCATGGCCAACTGTGCTTGAATGCATGTGAGAAATGCAAATATGGCTGGCAAGCTCAGATTGAGCCTTTTCATGGCTCGTCTTCCCAACTTCTGGTCATGACGAGTCCGTCGGCGAAGTCATCTCTCTCTGGTCAGTCACCTGCACCGGTGATGTGAGTGTGCAACGAGGCCAGAGGTCACAGTGTGATAATGATATGAATCCAACAGAATTTCCCTCCGCCGCGATGTTGTACCACGGTATGGTACTGCAATACGGAAGAAGTGTACCCTGCCAGGTCAATAATGATACCGTACCGGTACCCTTAAATAAAACATCGTACCGCGGAACTACAGTATCGCGGACAAAAAAATACGATATACCGTGGTATTGGTATTACCGCCATCAGCCCTTCTTTCACCATGTCAAGCACCAAGAAGATACCATGGGACCGGACAAAATAGGCCCAGCATTCCAAGACTTAACAGCAAAAGACATTCACTGAACAGTGAAAAAAACAATAGCAAAAAATGAGGCACACTGCAGTATTCTATGGGAAGGCATGACCGGCAAGCTGATTTGGTGACCATATATGAAAAATCTGATGGTCTTCTGTTGGCATGTTCTCAAAGACAATCTTCCCAGAGAGGGGAGTCTGCACAGGTGTACTTGAATCCATTACAGACTCTTCATTCATGGGGGTTTCACATGTAAGTCATCCCAAAGGCTTTGCCTGGTCGCACTGTTCTGGAAATAGAGCACTGAATGTGTTTCAGCACCGAGAAAGGCACACCGATCGGATCCAAGCTGGTAAAGAGACGCATAAGTTTAACTTACTGTCCACCACATTCTACTAGTCAACTGAGGTGCTCACATAGCACACAGCCATCCCACGAGTTGTAGCACAATGCTTTGAAATTGGGAGGAAGAGGGGAAGATTTGGAGGGGGGGGGGGGGGG
>SZWC01028722.1:0-14623 GCA_023375785.1 Penium margaritaceum
AGAGAACGTTGGAGCAAGCCAGAGAACGGTAAAACAAGCCAGAGAATGGTGGAGCAAGCCAGAGAACAGTAGATCAAGCCAGAGAATGGCGGAGCCAGCCAGAGAGCGGTGGAGTAAGCCAATGAACGGTGGAGCGAGGCAAAGAATGGTGGAGCAAGCCAAGGAACGGTGGAGCAAGCCAGAGAACGGTGCAGCAAGCTAGAGAAAGGTGGAGCAAGCCAAAGAATGGTGGAGAACGCCAGAGAGGAGTGGAGCAAGCCAGAGACCGTTGAAGCAAGAGAACGGTGGAGCAAGCCAATGAACGGTTGAGCAAGCCAGAGAACGGTGGAGCAAGCAAGAGAACAGTGGAACAAGCCAGACAACGGTGGAGGAAGCCAGAGAATGGCGGAGCAGGCCAGAGAAAGGCGAAGCAAATCTGTGAACGGTGGAGCTAGCCAGAAAGCGGTGGAGCAAGTCAGAGAACGGTGGAGCAAGCAAGAGAATGGTGCAGCAAGCCAGAGAACGGTGGAGTGATCCAGAGAACTGTGGAGCAAGCCAAAGAACGGTAAAGCAATCCAGAGAAAGGTGGAACAAGCCAGAGAAAGTTGGAGCAAGCCAGAGAACGGTGGAGTGATCCAGAGAACTGTGGAGCAAGCCAAAGAACGGTAAAGCAATCCAGAGAAAGGTGGAACAAGCCAGAGAAAGTTGGAGCAAGCCAGAGAACGGTGGAGTAAGCCAGAGAAGAGTGGAGCAAGGCAAAGAACGGTAGAGCCAGCCAGAGAATGGTGGAGCAAGCTAGAGAATGGTTGAGCAAGCCCGAGAAAGATGGAAGAAGCCAGATAAAGGTGGAGTAAGCCAGAGAACGGTGGAGCAAGCCAGAGAACAGTGGAGCAAGTCAGGGAACGTTGGAGCAGGCTAGGGAACGGTGGAGCAAGCCAGAGAACGGTGGAGCAAGCCAGAGAACAGTGGAGCAAGTCAGGGAACGTTGGAGCAGGCTAGGGAACGGTGGAGCAAGCCAGAGAACTTTGGAGCAGGGTAGAGAACTGTGAAGCAAGCCAGAGAACGGTGGTTTAAGCCAGAGAACGATGGAGTAAGCCAGAGAAAGGTGGGGCAAGCCAGAGAACGATGGAGCAAGCCTGAGAAAGTTGGAGCAAGCCTAAGAAAGGTGGAGCAAGCCAGAGAACGGTGGAGCAAGCCAGAAAACGGTAGAGCAAGCCAGAGAAAGGTGGAGCAAGCCAGAGAACGATGGATGAAGCCACACAATGGTGGAGCAAGCCAGAGAACGGTGGAGCAAGCCAGAGAACGGTGGCGCAAGCTTGAGAATGGTGGAGCAATCCTGAGAACGGTAGAGCAAGCCAGAGAACGGTGGAGAAAGCCACAGAACGGTGGAGCAAGCCAAAGAACGGTAGAACATGCCACAGAACTGTGGAGCAAGCCAGAGAACAGTGGAGCAAGTCAGAGAACGGTGGAGCAAGCCAAAGAACAGTGAAGCAAGCGAGAGAAAGGTGGAGGAAGCCAGAGATTGGTGGAGCAAGATAGAGATGGGTTGAGCAAGCCAGAGAACGGTGAAGCAATCCAGAGAATGATGGAGCAAGCCAGAGAGCTGTGGAGCATTCAAGAGAACGGCAGAGCAGGTGAGAAAACAGTGGAGAAAGCCAGAGAACGGTGAAGCAATCCAGAGAATGATGGAGCAAGCCAGAGAGCTGTGGAGCATTCAAGAGAACGGCAGAGCAGGTGAGAAAACAGTGGAGAAAGCCAGAGAGCAGTGGAGCAAACCAGAGAATGGTGGAGCAAGCCAGAAAACGGTGGAGCAAGCTAGAGATCAATGGAGCAAGCCAAAGAACGGTGGAGCAAGCCAGAGAATGGTGGAGAAAGCCAGAAAACAGTGGAGAAATCCAAAGAACGGTGAAGTAAGCCAGAGAAAGGTAGAACAAGCCAGAGAACGGTTGTGCAAGCCAGACAAAGGTGGAGCAAGCCAGAGAAAGGTGGAGCCAGCCAGAGAAAGGTGGAGCAAGCCAGAGAACGGTGGAGCAAGCCAGGGAACGGTGGAGCAAGCCAGAGAACTGTGGAGCAAGCCAGAGAACGGTAAACCAAGCCACAGAAGGGTGGAGCAAGCTTGAGAGCAGTGGAGCAAGCTAGAGAACGGTAAAGCAAGCGAGAGAACGGTGGAGCAAGCCAGAAAACGGTGGAGCAAGCTAGAGATCAATGGAGCAAGCCAAAGAACGGTGGAGCAAGCCAGAGAACGGTGGAGAAAGCCAGAGAACGGTGGAGGAAGCCAGAAAACAGTGGAGAAATCCAAGGAACGGTGAAGTAAGCCAGAGAAAGGTAGAACAAGCCAGAGAACGGTTGTGCAAGCCAGACAAAGGTGGAGCAAGCCAGAGAAAGGTGGAGCCAGCCAGAGAAAGGTGGAGCAAGCCAGAGAAAGGTAGAACAAGCCAGAGAACGGTTGTGCAAGCCAGACAAAGGTGGAGCAAGCCAGAGAAAGGTGGAGCCAGCCAGAGAAAGGTGGAGCAAGCCAGAGATTGGTGGAGCAAGACAGAGATTGGTTGAGCAAGCTAAAGAATGGTTGAGCAAGCAAGAGAATGGTGGAGCAAGCCAGAGAAAGGTGGAGCCAGCCAGAGAAAGGTGGAGCAAGCCAGAGATTGGTGGAGCAAGACAGAGATTGGTTGAGCAAGCTAAAGAATGGTTGAGCAAGCAAGAGAACACTGGAGCAAGGGTGAGAATGGTGGAGCAAGTTAGAGAATGATGGAGCAAGCCAGAGAACGATGGAGCAAGCCAGAGAACGGTTGAGCAAGCCAGAGAAGGGTGGAGCAAGCCAGAGAACGGTAGAGATAACCAGAGAATGGTGGAGCAAGTTAGAGAATGATGGAGCAAGCCAGAGAACGATGGAGCAAGCCAGAGAACGGTTGAGCAAGCCAGAGAAGGGTGGAGCAAGCCAGAGAACGGTAGAGATAACCAGAGAATTGTGGAGAAAGCCAGAGAACGGTGGAGAAAGCCTGAGAACGGTGGAGCAAGCAAGAGAACAGTGGAGCAAGCCAGAGAACGGTGGAGCAAGCTAGAGAAAGGTGGAGCAAGCTAGAGAACGGTGGAGTAAAACAGAGAGCGGTAAAGCAAGCCAGAGAACGGTGGAGCAAGCCAGAAGACGGTGGAGCAAGCCAGAGAACGGTGCAGCAGGCCAGAGAATGGTGGAGCAAGCCAGAGAACGGTGGAGCAGGCCAGAGTAATGTGGAACAAGCCAGAGAAAGGTGGAGCAAGCTCAAGAACAATGGAGCAGGCCAGAGAACGGTTGAGCAAGCCGGAGAACGGTGGAGCAAGCCAGAGAACGGTGAAGCAAGCAAGAGAACGGTGGAGCAAGCTAGAGAAGGGTGGAGCAAGCCAGAGAACGGTGGAGTAAGCAAGAGAACGGTGGAGCAAGCCAGTGAAAGGTGGAGCAAGTGAGAGAATGGTGGACGAAGCCAGAGAACGGTGGAGCAAGCCAGAGAATGGTGGAGCAAGCTAGAGAAAGGTCGAGCAAGCCAAAGAACGGTGGAGCAAGCCAGAGAATGGTGGAGAAAGCCAGAGAATGGTGGAGCAAGCCAGAGAACGGAGGAGCAAGCCTGAGAACATTGGAGCCTATGTTGTCCTCTGTCCCAAGAACAACGCTAGAATGATGTTCATAACGAACAACGATGTAGTCCATGTCCAGGGCATCGATGTGGGTACAAAACAACTACTGCAGAAATGAGGGGACCAAAGCTATAAACACCAACATATGCCTATTTTTTATAGCAAAACTTGTTCAAGGTAATATGGATGTTAGTCAGTGAGCAGCCTTTAGAACATCNGTCAGCATTTTGATCACTAATTTCATGCAATTGATAATGCACTCAGATTTGTTCCTGAATTTGTATTCTGAACTGTACAGGTTTCATTCACAGACAATGTTACACTTAGGTTTTCAACAGTGAACTGAACTGTTTGCTGAACACAGAAACAAATGCAAACACAATGGGCAATGTCACTGTCAAAGAGAAGAATGGAATTCTTGTTTCACATAGAAAGAACACAATGTCTACTTCCTTCCACGACCACGCATAGCTGCCTTGTCCACGGAACCGAGGCGTTTTGTGCCAGAGGCACAAGCAGTGGTATTGCCACTGCCGAGGGCTGCATTCTCAGGGCTAGTGTTGGTGGCCGCCTCTGCACCTCCCTCATCTGCTGGTGTGGAAGGCGTTGCTGCTATTGCATCTGTGCCATGTGTGCCTTGTGCTGCAGGTGTTGCTTGAGCTGAAGACATTGTCTCTGCGGCGGGTGTTGGAGTTGTAGGTGTTGCTGCAAGTTGGGACGTTCCAGCTGTTGATGTTGCTGTTGTTGCATCTGCTCCAGCAGCTGCTGCACGTGTTGTCTGGCTGCGACTTCTCTGCATGCGACCAAACGCCGGGTTAGGGGTCTCTTGCTGCATGCGTACACGACGAGCATGCGGCAGCATGCGTGTGTCCACAAGAACACGGATGTTTGCTTGCACTTCCATGTCATCATCATCTCCCTCTGCTGCGTTGAAATCATCCTCTTCATCCTCCCCCTCCCCATTGTCACTGCTGTCCTCTTCACCCACATTCAAGAGCTCCACCTCCTCTCCATCCTCCACGTCTCCCCATCTTCTTCACTGACGTCTCCATCATCTGCTTCTAGCTCTGCTCCTCCTTCTGCTGCCATCATCTGCTATCCTACTGCTCGCCCGCCGCTCTTGCCATAGTGCTTGCGCAACCTCACGTTGCAGCGGACGAGCAGCTCCAGCGTTGACACCAACAAGCGGTTCCTACGTGCAGTGTGCACAAGCTCACGTGTGGGGAACACTCTCTCACATTCAGAAGATGGACACAATTGAGACAAAACCTTCAAAGCAAGGTCACGCAACGTGGGCATGCAGTGCATGTAGTTGACGTGCCATTCCACCGGAGTCATGCTCCTGCACTGCACCTTTGCCACAGCAGCCACAGCCTTTGCATTCTTCGATATAGTGACCGAAGGGACTGGGTTCACCATGACTTGGCCTCTCTGGAAGGCTGAGATCTCATGCAACAGCTCATCATGCTTCTCAGCCGACACAAGTGCATCCATCACTGCTTGCCACACTTGCATGGTTGTAGAATCCATTGACAGATCGTTACCAAAAGTCTCGGGATGCATGCGTCTCGCTGCGGCATACAACGGAAATGACATATCCTTTGTCCAGCGTGCGTTCAGTCTGGCCAGTCTTGGTCTTTGTGGGGATGGACTCGCAGTGCTTGCTGAGCTCCTTTGTGAGGTAGTCTCCGCTGCATTGGGGTTTTTGAGATGGATTCCACCGAGATGCATCAAAGGAGGCGTCCGTCACACCTGATGATGGAGCTAGTGACTGGATTGTGTCAGCAGCTGAGGTGGCACCCCTTGACGGCTGAGAGGAGGACCCGGACAGTTGGGACGCCATCCTGGTATGACACTAAGTGTCGCACCAAGCGACGAACAGAAGGGTAGCGTGGTACTGCCACCGATGTGCTATGAACAACTGGAGCGATGCTCGCGCGCTTGGCCCATGCACCAGTGCGCATCCGCTCTCGTTTCAGTTTGATGGTACGAGGTCGTTGATTTCTTCACGGGATGGAAAACAAATACGCAAACTGTGAAAAGAAACCGTGAACCAATGGTTCACGTTGTTTATTAGACGCCAATAACTGTGAAAAGACAACGTCAACCAATGGCTCGCATTTTTTACTAGACTCCAATAATTTTTCTGCCTCATGTGAGATTCCCCCTTATCATGTCACTTGTGATATGTTCACGATGTGAAATTAATCTACAGACCAAGTATGAACTCTTTAAACCGTGGGTTAGTTGTCACCGTGGGTTTCTCTAGTGTGTAATACTTTTATCATGTTAGAAAAGCTCCAAAACTAGTATCCAATCTATCGGAGGACAGATTGTACACCTGGACGTTGAACAAGTCCATGCTATTCGTTCACTGAATTAGGACACGCCGATGCTGTGTTAATCAACCAATGGCTGGCTAGGCATGGCTGACCTGTATCATGCATGCATGCTCACCTGCTTGCATGGTGCAGTGCAGCAAATGTTGTGGCATATCTGTCAAAGTAGGCTCGCACGGCGGCGGCATCGAGCGCGAACTTGAAGTGTCGATTTCTGCAAAAAAACCCAAGTCCCGGATCACGGTCCCCAAGTGTCCAAAATCACCATTCTTGGGTGACCCGGGTTGTCTTTTGGCCCTACAATGCAACCAAGTAGCAACGATGTAGCTCGTTGCTACGTTGACGTTGTAGGGCTCCTACAATAGGCAACGAGGGCAACATAGAGTGGAGCAAGCCTGAGAATGGTAGAGCAAGCCAGAGAACGGTGGAGCAAGCCAGAGAACGGTGGAGCAAGCAAGAGAACGGTGAAGCAAGCCAGAGAACGGTGGAGCAAGCCAGAGATCGGTGGAGCAAGCCAGAGAATGGTGGAGCAGGCCAGGGAACGGTAGAGAAGCCAGAGAACGGTGGAGCAAGTCAGAGAACGGTGGAGCAAGCCAGAGAACGGTGGAGCAAGCCAGAGAACAGTGGAGCAAACCAGAGAACGGTGGAGCAAGCCAGAGAACGATGGAGAAGACCAGAGAACGGTGGAGCAAGCCAGAGAACGGTGGAGCAAGCCAGAGAAAGTTGGAGCAAGCCAGGGAAAGGTGGAGCAAGCCAGAGAACGGTGGAGCAAGCCAGAGAACGGTGGAGCAAGCAAAGGAACAATGGAGCAAGCCAGAGAACGGTGGAGCAATCCAGAAAACAATGAAGCAAGCCAGAGAACGGTGGAGCAAGCAAAGGAACAATGGAGCAAGCCAGAGAACGGTGGAGCAATCCAGAAAACAATGAAGCAAGCCAGAGAACGGTGGAGCAAGCTAGAGAACGGTGGAGCAAGTCCGGAAGCACAAAACAGGTAAGCAGTTTAGTTTGTCGATAACTTTGTGCGCAGTGCACTGTTTCAGGCTTGTAGCATACCGTAGGAATATGCAGGAGATCAACTAGTAGCCCGAGGCCCTGGTTTGGGCTCTTGACAAGTGTAGCGTCTGCAGTGTCTGGCTAAGCATTACGACTGTTTTGAAGGTGGAGTTAATGTTGCGTTTCTGGAGTTCATGGAATCTGTTCTGGATTGATTTCACCACGGATTGTGTACATGATTCTGTTAACCTCTGTTGGTGACCCTAATTCCAACACAATGGTGGAGCTAGGCAGAGAACGATGGAGATATCCAGAGAACGATGGAGCAAGCCAGAGAACGTTGGAGCAAGCAAGAGAACGGTGGAGCAAGCCAGAGAACGGTGGAGCAAGCCAGAGAACGTTGGAGCAAGCAAGAGAACGGTGGAGCAAGCCAGAGAACGGTGGAGCAAGCCAGAGAACGGTGGAGCAAGCTAGAGAAAGCTGGAGCAAGCCAAAGAACGGTGGAGCAAGCCAGAGAGCAGTGGAGCAAGCCAGAGAACGTTGGAGCAAGCAAGAGAATGGTAGAGCAAGCCACAGAACGGTTGAGCAAGCCAGAGAACGGTGGAGCAAGTCAGAGAACAGTGGAACAAGCCAGAGAACGGTGGAGGAAGCCAAAGAATGGTGGAGCAGGCCAGAGAAAGACGAAGCAATCGTGTGAATTGTGGAGCAAGCCAGAAAGCGGTGGACCAAGTCAGCGAAGAGTGGAGCAAGCCAGAGAACGGTGGAGCAAGCCAGAGAACGTGGGAGCAAGCCAGAGAAAGGTGGAGAAGGCCAAAGAACAGTGGATCAAGCGAGAAAGCTGTGGAGCAAGTCAGAGAATGGTGGAGAAAGCCCGATAACGATGGAGAAAGCCAGAAAATGGGGGTGAAAGCCAGAGAACGGTGGAGCATGCTAGAAAACAGTGGAGCAATCCAAAGAATGGTGGAGCAAGCCAGAGAAAGGTAGAACAAGCCAGAGAACGGTGGAGCAAGCCAGACAAAGGTGAAGCAAGCCAGAGAATGGTGGAGCAAGCCAGAGAACGGTGGAGCAAGCTAGAGAAAGATGGAACAAGCTAGAAAAAGGTGGAGCAAGCCAGAGAACAATGGACCAAGCCAGAGAACGGTGAAGCAAGCCAGAGAACGGTGGAGCAAGCTAGAGAAAGATGGAACAAGCTAGAAAAAGGTGGAGCAAGCCAGAGAACAATGGACCAAGCCAGAGAACGGTGAAGCAAGCCAGAGAACGGTGGAGCAAGCTAGAGACTGGTGGAGCAAGCCAGAGAACGGTGGAGCAAGCCAGAGAACGATGGAGGAAGCCACAAAACGGTGGTGCAAGCCACAGTACAGTATAGAAAGCTAGAAAACGGTGGAGCAAGCCAGGGAAAAATGGAGCAAGCCAGAGAACAGTATAGAAAGCTAGAAAACGGTGAAGCAAGCTAGGGAAAGGTGGAGCAAGCCAGAGAACAGTATAGAAAGCTAGAAAACGGTGGAGCAAGCCAGGGAAAAATGGAGCAAGCCAGAGAACAGTATAGAAAGCTAGAAAACGGTGAAGCAAGCTAGGGAAAGGTGGAGCAAGCCAGAGAAAGGAGAAGCAAGCCAGAGGAAGGTGGAGCAAACCAGAGAAAGGTAGAGCGAGCCAGAGATTGGTGGAGCAAGACAGAGATTGGTTGAGCAAGCAACAGAACGGTGGAGCAAGTTAGAGAACGGTGGAGCAAGGCAGAGAACGGTGGAGCAAGCCAGAGAACACTGGAGCAAGCCAGAGAATTGTGGAGCAAGCCAGAGAACGGTGGAGCAAGCCAGAGAATGATGGAGCAAGACAGAGAACGGTAGAGATAACCAGAGAACGGTGGAGAAAGCCAGAGAACGGTGGAGCAAGCCAGAGAATGGTGAAGCAAGCCACAGAAAGGTGAAGCAAGCCAGAGAACGGTGGAGCAAAAAAGAGAGCAGTAAACCAAGCCAGAGAACGGTGGAGGAAGCCAGAAAACGGTGAAGCAAGCCAGAGAACGGTGGAGCANGAGCAAGCCAGAGAACAGTATAGAAAGCTAGAAAACGGTGAAGCAAGCTAGGGAAAGGTGGAGCAAGCCAGAGAAAGGAGAAGCAAGCCAGAGGAAGGTGGAGCAAACCAGAGAAAGGTAGAGCGAGCCAGAGATTGGTGGAGCAAGACAGAGATTGGTTGAGCAAGCAATAGAACGGTGGAGCAAGTTAGAGAACGGTGGAGCAAGGCAGAGAACGGTGGAGCAAGCCAGAGAACACTGGAGCAAGCCAGAGAATTGTGGAGCAAGCTAGAGAACGATGGAGCAAGCCAGAGAACGATGGCGCAAGCCAGAGAACGGTGGAGCAAGCCGAAGAATGGTGGAGCAAGACAGAGAACGGTAGAGATAACCAGAGAACGGTGGAGAAAGCCAGAGAACGGTGGAGCAAGCCAGAGAATGGTGAAGCAAGCCACAGAAAGGTGAAGCAAGCCAGAGAACGGTGGAGCAAGACAGAGAACGGTAGAGATAACCAGAGAACGGTGGAGAAAGCCAGAGAACGGTGGAGCAAGCCAGAGAATGGTGAAGCAAGCCACAGAAAGGTGAAGCAAGCCAGAGAACGGTGGAGCAAAAAAGAGAGCAGTAAACCAAGCCAGAGAACGGTGGAGGAAGCCAGAAAACGGTGAAGCAAGCCAGAGAACGGTGGAGCAGGCCAGAGAATGGTGGAGCAAGCCAGAGAACGGTGGAGCAAGCCAGAGAAATGTGGAACAAGCCAGAGAAAGGTGGAGCAAGCCAGAGAATGATGGAGCAAGCCTGAGAACGGTTGAGCAAGTCAGAAAACGGTGGAGCAAGCCAGAGGAGGGTGGAGCAAGCCAGAGAAAGGTGGAGCAAGCCAGAGAATGATGGAGCAAGCCTGAGAACGGTTGAGCAAGTCAGAAAACGGTGGAGCAAGCCAGAGGAGGGTGGAGCAAGCAAGAGAACAGCGGAGCAAGTCAGAGAAGGGTGGAGCAAGCCAGAGAACGGTGGAGTAAGCAAGAGAACGGTGGAGCAAGCCAAAGAAAGGTTGAGCAAGTCAGAGAATGGTGGGGGAAGCAAGAGAATGGTGGAGCAAGCCAGAGAACGGTGGAGTAAGCAAGAGAACGGTGGAGCAAGCCAAAGAAAGGTTGAGCAAGTCAGAGAATGGTGGGGGAAGCAAGAGAATGGTGGAGCAAGCCAGAGGACAGTGGAGAAAGCTAGAGAACGGTAGAGCAAGCCACAGAATGGAGAAGCAAGCCTGAGAACGGTGGAGCAAGCCTGAGAACGGTTGAGCAAGCCAGAGAACTGTGGAGCTAGCCAAAGAACAGTAGAGCAAGTGATAGAACAGTGGATTCAGCTAGAGAACGGTGGAGCAAGCCTGACAACGGTGGAGCAAGTTAGAGAATGGTGGAGCAAGCCAGAGATTGGTGGAGCAAGCCAGAGAATGGTCGAGCAAACCAGGGAACGGTGGAGCAAGCCAGAGAACGGTAAAGCAAGCCAGAGAATCGTGGAGCAAGTCAGAGAACGGTGAGACAAGCCAGAGAAAGTTGCAGCAAGCCAGAGAAAGGTGGAGCAACCCAGAGATTGGTGGAGCAAGACAGAGATTGGTTGAGCAAGCCAGAGAACCGTGGAGCAAGCCAGAGAACTGTGGAGTGAGCCGGAGAACGATGGAGAAATCCACAAAACAATGGAGCAAGCTAGAGAACGGTGGAGGAAGCCACAGAAAGGTGGAGTAAGCCAGAGAACGGTGGAGCAAGCTAGAGAACGGTGGAGCAAGCCAGAGAACGGTAGAGCAAGCCAGAGAACGGTGGAGCAAGCCTGAGAACGGTCGAGTAAGCCAGAGAACGGTGGAGCAAGCTAGAGAACGGTGGAGCAAGCCAGAGAACGGTAGAGCAAGCCAGAGAACGGTGGAGCAAGCCTGAGAACGGTCGAGTAAGCCATGGAACGGTGGAGCAAGCCAGAGAAAGGTGGAGCAAGCCAGAGAAAGGTGGAGCAAGACAGAGAATGGTGGAGCAGGCCAGAGAGTGGTGGAGCAAGCCAGAGAATGGTGGAGCAAGTCAGAGAACGGTGGAGCAAGCCAGAGAACGGTGGAGCAAGCCACAGAACGGTGGAGCAAGCTAGAGAACGGTGGAGCAAGCCAGGGAAAGGTGGAGCAAGCCAGAGAAAGATGGAGCAAGCTAGAGAAAGGTGGAGCAAGCCAGAGAAAGGTGGAGCAAGCCAGAGATTGGTGGAGCAAGACAGAGATTGGTTGAGCAAGCTCGAGAACAATGGAGCAAGTCAGAGAATGGTGGAGCAAGCCAGAGAAAGGTGGAGCAAGCCAGAGAAAGGTGGAGCAAGCCAGAGATTGGTGGAGCAAGACAGAGATTGGTTGAGCAAGCTCGAGAACAATGGAGCAAGTCAGAGAATGGTGGAGCAAGCCAAAGAATGGTGGAGCAAGCCAGAGAATGGTGGACTAAGCCAGAGAACGATGGCGCAAGCCAGAGAACAGCGGAGCAAGCCAGAGAATAGTGGAGCAAGCCAGAGAATGGTAGAGATAGCCAAAGAACGGTGGAGAAAGCCAGAGAACGGTGGAGCAAGCCAGAGATCGGTGGAGCAAGCCAGAGAACGGTGGAGCAAGCCAGAGAACGTTGGAGCAAGCCAGAGAAAGGTGGAGCAAGCCAGAGAACGGTGGAGCAAAAGAGAGAGCGGTAAAGCAAGCCAGAGAACGATGGAGCAAGCCTGAAAACGGTGGAGCAAACCAGAGAACGGTGGAGCAAGCCAGAGAATGGTGGAGCAAGCCAGAGAACGGTGGAGCAAGCCAGAGGACGGTGGAGCAAGCCAGAGAAAGGTGGAGCAAGCCAGAGAGCCAGAGAACGTTGGAGAGAACGGTGGAGCAAGCAAGAGAACGGTGGAGCAAGCCAGAGAAAGGTGGAGCAAGTCACAGAACGGTGGAGCAAGCCAGAGGACGGTGGAGCAAGCGAGAGAAAGGTGGAGCAAGAAAGAGAACGGTGGAGCAAACCAGAGAAAGGTGGAGGAATTCACAGAACGGTGGAGCAAGCCAGAGGACGGTGGAGCAAGCCAGAGATTGTTGGAGCAAGCTAGACAATGGTGGAGCAAGCCAGAGAACGGTGGTTGAAGCCTGAGAATGATGGAGCAAGCCAGAGAAAGGTGGAGCAAGCTAAAATATGGTGGAGCAAGCCAGAGAAAGGTGGAGCAAGCCAGAGAACAATGGAGCAAGCCACAAAACGATGGAGTTAGCCAGAGAACGGTGGAGCAAGCCAGAGAACGGTGGAGCAAGCCAGAGAACGGTGGAGCAAGCCAGGGAACAGTGGAGCAAGCCAGAGAAAAATTGAACAAGCCAGAGAAAGGTGGAGCAAGCCACAGAACGGTGGAGCAAGCCAGAGAACGGTGGTGCAAGCCAGAGAATGGTTGAGCAAGCTAGAGAATGGTGGAGCAATCCAGAGAACAATGCAGCGAGCTAGAGAACGGTGGAGCAAGCCAGAGAACGGTAGAGCAAGCCAGAGAACGGTGGAGCAAGCCAGAGAACGGTTGAGCAAGCCAGTGAACTGTGGAGCAAGCCAAGCAAAGGTAGAGCAAGCCAGAGAACGGTGGAGAAAAACAGAGAGTGTGGAGCAAGCCAGAGAGCGGTGAAGCACGCCAGCGAACAGTGGAGCAAGCCAGAGAACGGTGGAGCAAGACAGAGAATGGTGGAGCAAGCCAGAGAACGTTGGAGCAAGCTAGAGAAAGGTGGAGCAAGCCGAAGAACAGTGGAGCAAGCCAGAGAGTGGGGGCTCAAGCCAGAGAACGGTGGAGCAAGGCAGAGAACGGTGGAGCAAGCTAGAGAACGGTGGTGCAAGCTAGAGACCGGTGGAGCAAGCCAGAGAACGGTGGAGCAAGTCAGAGAACGGTGGAGCAAACCGGAGAACGGTGGAGCAAGCCAGAGAAAGGTGGAGCAAGCCAAAGAACAGTAAAGGAAGCGAGAAAACCATGGAGCAAGTAAGAGAATGGTGGAGAAAGCCTGAGAACGGTTGAGCAAGCCAGAGAACGATGGAGCAAGCCTGAGAACGGTAGAGCAAGCCAGAGAACGATGGAGCAAGCCTGAGAACGGTAGAGCAAGCCAGAGAACGATGGAGCAAGCCTGAGAACGGTAGAGCAAGCCAGAGAACGATGGAGCAAGCCTGAGAACGGTAGAGCAAGCCAGAGAACGATGGAGCAAGCCTGAGAACGGTAGAGCAAGCCAGAGAACGATGGAGCAAGCCTGAGAACGGTAGAGCAAGCCAGAGAACGATGGAGCAAGCCTGAGAACGGTAGAGCAAGCCAGAGAACGATGGAGCAAGCCTGAGAACGGTAGAGCAAGCCAGAGAACGATGGAGCAAGCCTGAGAACGGTAGAGCAAGCCAGAGAACGATGGAGCAAGCCTGAGAACGGTAGAGCAAGCCAGAGAACGATGGAGCAAGCCTGAGAACGGTAGAGCAAGCCAGAGAACGATGGAGCAAGCCTGAGAACGGTAGAGCAAGCCAGAGAACGATGGAGCAAGCCTGAGAACGGTAGAGCAAGCCAGAGAACGATGGAGCAAGCCTGAGAACGGTAGAGCAAGCCAGAGAACGATGGAGCAAGCCAGAGAACGGTGCAGCAAGCCAAAAGACGGTGGAGCAAGCCAGAGAAAGGTGGAGCAATCCAGAGAACGATGGAGCAAGCCAGAGAAAGGTGGAGCAAGCCAAAGAAAGGTAGAGCAAGCCAGAGACAGTGTTGGCCTTGGCCCATTGCCCATCGATGCCCATCGATACCCATCGATCCATCGATGGACCCCTATCCGGGGGCATGGATGGGGCCCCTCATGCAAGGGGCACAAAACTTCCCAGAACTTCACAGTTGCTTTGGGTTTGAGCACATTCACAATATGTTTATGGTATTCACACCTTCTACAGAAGTACATTAAAGTCCAGAATGACACCGTTATCATTGTTTCATCCATTCCATGCACTTTGGCATTGCAATACATAATGTCACAGTTACATTCATATCCTACTATCCACACACATTCATGTGGCCTTATGTACAATGGTTTGCAACTGTTAGCACTTGTATGACTCTCTGCATCCATGTCCACTTCACAGACTACATTGCTTGAATCTCCAAACAAGCACAAGCAAATATTGCAAAGGGGAGTGGAGCAAACATTGCTTGATAGAATGATCCAGGAAAAGTGACAAGTGAGTATGACAATGACAATGAGAATGTAAATCTACTTCTTCTTCGGCTTGCGCTTTGCTGCCTTCAATGCAGCAGCCCTGATTGCTACAGCTGCAGCACGCTTCACAGCTGCTGCTTTGGCTGCACCAGGCTTTGCTGTGGCCTTTGCAGCAGGTCCAACTCTGGAGGCTGCAGTGGATCCCTTGCGTTTAGGTGATACTGCAGTATCCTGTATCCCTTTTTTTGTGCCTGGTGTCTCTCCTGCTGTACTGGCAGCAGCTCGCACGTCCTGGACATGTCCATCTTCACACCCTTCACCCTGCCCACCCCCTTCACCCCCTTCACCTCCCCCACCCCCTCCACCCTGCTTGTTGGTGGCTCCCTTGTCTGCTCTCTTCTCTCTGCCCTGTCCATGTGCAACTCCCTCATCCTTCTCTTTCTCCCCTTCATCATCATCCTCCTCGTCCCCAGCTCCCTCGTCCCTTGGAGCCTTGTTGGATGATGGAGTCACCTGCTCACGGACACGCACAAGCCG